>JASVEL010004352.1:0-159068 GCA_032618575.1 Nicotiana noctiflora
TCCACCTTCCAGACATATAGACGCATTACAGTGACACATTTCCTCACTCTGAAATGAAAGAGGTACGCCCAATTTATTATTCGCACATAACTTTTACGTATCTCTTTCAGAAATAGTGTACACAATGGAGAAGCTAGGCACCAAGGTGCAATGGTCGCAGAAGATGAAGTCAGACCCCGCCACAAGGAAATCAAACATCCTGTGCGAGTTCTATCAGGAACGGGGACACAAAACTGAGGATTGCATAGGCCTACGGCAAGAAGTAGTCAGGATGCTAAACTAAGGATACCTGAAGGAATTACTCAACAATAAAGGAAAAATAAACCTTGCACGCAGACGGGAACAATCCTATGGGCTGCCAAAGCCTCCTTCCCCAACACAGATGATAAACATGATCGTTGGCGGCGTCAACGACTCGACAATCAACCATGTCAAGTTCGCCAATACTCACAGGCTAAAGCGGACCATCTCCCACGAACGGTATGATGACTTCAAAGGTAGTATCTCCTTCGATAAGTCCGATGTTGACGGTTTGTCTTTCCCCCACTATGATGCTTTAGTTATTACATTACGTATTATTAATACGGATGTCAAAATAGTCATGATCGAAGACAGAAGTGGGGCCTGTATTATCCACCCAAGGGTTCTTGCACAAATGGGACTCGAGGATAGGGTAATACCGCATTGCATAACACTGACCGGTTTTAACAATGCAGTGGAACGGACATCCGGAGAAGTAACACCGCCCGTCCTTGCGGGAGGAGTCCCGTTGGAGACAACTTTCCACATGATGAACCAAGAGACGACATACAACATCATCATAGGGTGCCTATGGATACACGCCATGTGAGCGGTCCCTTCAAGCCTTCACCAGGTGGTCAAATTCCCTCCCTCATGGGAAATATTCAGCATCAGGGAAGAGCCACGCACCGCACAAAAGTGCTACAAAATAACCCAAGATTGCGCCCACACCCAATAACTAATAAGGGCAAGTGCAGAGGCATAACAATTAGTCGTGTCGGGGACCAAAATCGACCCGACAACGGATGCCATCAAAGATCCCGACATCGTGAAAGCTTGTAAAGCGACAGTCGAAGACCTCGACCCATTCCAATTAGACGATACCAACCCAGCAAGGAAAGCCTACATCAGCCACAGCCTCACCGACCCAAGTAAGTATCGCGAATTCCTAACTAACCATGCATATCTATTTGTTTTCTCCCATTCAGATATGCCAGGGATTTCGCGAGATATCACCACTCATAAGATGAACGTCGATCCATTGCATCCGCCCGTGCGGCAAATGAGAAGGAAATTTAACACAATGAAGCAATCAGCAAGGAAGTGGACAAACTACTAACCAAGTGCTCCATTAGTGAATCAAATTACCCTCAGTGGGTCGCCAATATCGTCATGGTTAAAAGAAAAATGGGAAGTGGAGGATGTGCGTAGATTTCACCGATCCAAGCAAAACATGCCCGAAGGATTCATTCACACTTCTCCGCATCGACCAATTGATCGATTCCACCGCAGGACATGAACTGTTAAGTTTCTTAGATGCCTACTCTGGCTATAATCAACTCATGATGGCCTAGGAAGATCAGGACAATACGACTTTCATCACCTACCAGGGAACTTACTGCTACAAAGTGATGCCCTTTGGGCTAAAAAATACGGGGGCCACGTACCAAAGACTGGTCACCAAGATGTTCAAAGAGCAGCTCGATAATAGCATAGAAGTCTATATCGACAATATGTTGGTAAAGTCGACGAGAAAAGCGGACCACATCAACCACCTGAAGAAGCCATCAAAATATTGAGAAGGTACGGTATGAAGATGAACCCCGAGAAATGCGCCTTCGGCATGGCCTCAGGAAAGTTCTTAGGATTCCTCATATCCCAATGAGGTATTAAAGTTAACCCAGACCAAATCAAAGAAATAGATGCAATACCTGAGGTGCTAAACAACAAAAAAAACTAGTGCAAAAGCTAACAGGGCGAATAGCCGCCCTCTCTAGATTCATCTCGTAATCCTCCGATAGATGCCACAAATTTTTTAATGTACTGAGAAAGGACAATGGATTACAATGGAATGAAGAATGCGTCGAAGCCTTAAGAAAGCTGAAGGAGTATCTGTCCTCGCCTCCATTACTGGCCAAAGAGAATCCGGGCGAGCCCTTGCTGGTATACCTGGCCGTATCAGAAGTTGCCATCAGCGTAATACTGGTCCGTAAAACTAAAGATACATAATCACCTATCTATTATATCAGCAAAACCCTAGTGGATGCCGAAACACAGTATCCACACCTTGAAAAATTAACCTTGGCATTGCTCGTAGCTTCATGAAAGCTCAGACCCTATTTTCAATGCTACCCCATAAAAGTAGTGACAACCTTCCCCTTGAGAAGCATCCTACATAAGCCTGAATTATCAGGCAGACTCCCCAGATGGGCCTTAGAGCTTAGCGAACGTGATATCTCATACCTCCCGAGAATCGCCATCAAGTTGCAGGTCCTCGCCAATTTCGTTGCCGACTTTAGTGTAAAGATACTACTAGAGGCGGAACAAGAGGCCTGTCGTGCCCCCTCCGACACTGACATGTGGGCTCTCTATACTAACGATGTTGTTAATGCCTCGTGGTCAAGACTGGGACTTGTCCTCGAAGTCCCCACGAATGAAATAATTCGCTAGTCCATACGATGCCTCGAGATGACTAACAATGAGGCCGAGTATGAAATTGTAATCGCAGGTATAAAATTAGCCATCAAGTATGGAGCTCGCCAACTCGTCCTCCATTGCGACTCCCAGTTTGTGGTTAACCAGGTCATTAGGACTTACCAAATCAAGGAGCAGAGTTTACAAAATTACCAGGTGTAGATCCACAAATTAATTATCGAGCTCAACGAGTGCCGCTTTGAGCAAGTCCTAGGGCACAAAATACCGAGGCGGATGGTCTGGCAAAACTAGTCGCAGCCACCAAAAACTTCGACAAAGAGAGCGTGGTCACCCTCCTCCATTCAGCCATTGATCATATAGAGGTATTCTCCTTAAATTTAACTTGGGACTAGCACAATGAGTTCATGTCCTACTTGTAAGAAGGTACACTCCCGCCTAACAAAAAAGAAGCCAAGAAGCTCCGCGTACAAGCCGCCCGATATTGCTTGATAAACCACGAGCTCTACAAAAGGACCTTTGGTGGACCCCTAGCTAAATGCTTAGGTCCTAACCAAATGGCATCGATACTCGAAAAAATGCACCAGGGTCATTGCAGCTCCCACACGGGTAATCGTGCCCTCATGCGCTGCCTAATACAGCTGGCTACTATTGGTCCACTATGAAGAAATGCGCGGCAGAATATGTCCATCGATGCGAACAATGCCAGAAGTTCGCCCCCATGATACACCAACCAAGAGAGCCCCTCCACTCAGTCACTTCCTCGTGGCCTTTCATTAAATGGGGAATGAACATAGTTAGCCCACTACCGGCAGGACGAGGAAAGGTATGATTTCTATTAGTTTTAACACACTATATTTTCAAGTGGGTAGAAGCAGGTGCATATGCCCAAATACGCAAACAGGAAGTCATCGATTTCATATGGAAGAACATCATCTGCCGCTTCGGCATCCCTAAAGAAATCACTTACGACAACGTGTGGCAGTTCATCGGCCAGAAGACAACCGGATTCTTCGACAAATGGTATATTAATTAGATACTCTCCACGCCATACCACCCCTCCACCAACGGTCAAGCGAAATCATCCAATAAAATGATACTAAACTACTGAAGAAGAAGCTCGAAAATGCCAAAGGATTATGGCTGAGCTACTACCAGAAGTACTATGGGCACACTGAGCCATGCCCAAATCCTCCATAGGAGAAATGCCATACTCACTGGTCTACGGAACCGACGATGTCATACCGGTCAAAGTCGGCGAACCAAGCCTTAGGTACTCACATACAAGCGGAGCTGAAAATGACATGAACAGACTTCAAGACCTCGATGAGGCCGAGGAAAGAAGGGAATTGGCTCACATAATAATGGTGGCCCAGAAATAACAAGTCGAAAGGTACTACAACAAGAGGGCCAAGATACGATCATTCAAAGTGGGTGACTATGTCCTCAAGCCAAAACATTGGCGTCAAATGACCTAGGTGAAGGAAAACTGGGCACCAACGAGAACGGACTATACAAAATCACAGCAACGGCAGATAAAGGGTCATTCCAACTAGAGACAATGAAAGGAAAAATGCTTCAAAACAACTGGAGCATCGCCGGCCTCAAGTATTTCCATTTCTGAACGGCGCCTCCTAAGTCGTACTCTTTCTCCCTTGCCCGAGTTTTGTCCCAATTCGGTTTTCTCAGGAAAGTTTTTAACGAGGCGGCAGAGGAGACGCTCGGAGATACTCACGAGGTAAGTTTGTCACACCAGCTACTCTACACGCCCTCCCAACTAGCATGCCAAAAGGACTGGACTAACAACCATCTCCAATATATAAAAGGCTACGACCATCTCCAATATATGAAATGCTACAGCTATTTCCAATATATGAAAAGCTACGGCCATCTCCAATATATAAAAGGCTACGGCCATCTCCAATATATGAAAGGCTACAACCATCTCCAATATATCAAAAAGGCTACGGCCATCTCCAATGTATGAAAGGCTAGAGCCATCTCCAATATATGAAAGGCTACGGCCATCTCCAATATATGAAAGGCTACAGCCATCTCTAATATATGAAGGGCTACGGCCATCTGCAATGTATAAAAGGCCACTATCATGATAAGTCGACCCAGCTCGACTACGACAAATTAACTAGACATAGTCGAGGTTACGTGCATGGCCACGGCCATCTCCAATGTATACATGACTAAGGCCACCATCATAATAAGTTGACCCAGCTCGACTACGACAAATTAACTTGACACAGTCGAGGTCACGTGCATGGCCATGGCTATCTCTAACGTACAAATGGCTAAGGCCACTGTCGTAATAAGTCGACCTAACTCGACTACAACAAATTAACTCGACAAAGTCGAGGTCACGTGCATGGCCACAGCCATCTCTAACGTACAAATGGCTAAGGCCACTATCGTGATAAGTCAACCCAGCTCGACTACGACAGATTAACTTGACACAGTCGAGGTCACGTTCATGGCCACTGCCATCTCCAATGTATAAATGGCTCGTAATAAGTCGACCTAGCTCGACTACGACAAATTAACTCGGCACAGTCGAAGTCACGTGCATGGCCACTGTTATCTCTAACGTATAAATGACTAAGGCTACTATTGTGATAAGTCGACCCAGCTCGATTGTGATAAACAAAATAACTCAACAACGACCGAAGTCACGTACATGGCTACCTAGAGCACACAAAATAAAAGGTACAAAAAGAAATAGCAAAATAGTAAGTTCTATTATCATCAAGAAAAGTAAACATATATGACAGGATCTATTCACATCCCCAAAATAGTAAAAACAAAATAAATACAAGTCCTAGCACCTGTCATCACCCGCTGGTTCATTATCCTTTTCGCTGCCGCCCTCGGTTTTATAAGCCGCAGAGATCCAGGACGTGGAAGCCAGATAGTTAACATCTTCAGAGGTATAGCCCATCCGGTCTGGTGAATCAAAACTATATCTACAAGCTTCTCAGGTGACCCGAACCAAACGACACTGGTCCTCGACCTCTGCCTCAGTGTCTCGACCTGCAGCGAGCAAATCCTTAAAAATAGTCAGCTTGGCTTCGTCATATACCCACATGTCCCTTGCCTCGCCAGGCACACCGTCGTCGAACCTACACGCAGCCGCTTGCTTAAGAGCCTCAATTTCAGCCATCTTGGCATTGAGTTCGGCGATTAAGGCATCAACCTCGACATACAAATTTGTGACGACCCAAAGGGTCATCACTTATTTTATTAATCATTTCGAGCTTCTGAGGCCTTGAAAACCTCATTTTATATTGCCTCGATTTACATGCACGATCCGGGCACGTGGCCGGAAAGTTTTTGTGACAGAAAAATATGAATTCTATCAGAAATTTGGAGAAAAATGATATTAATATTGATATGGTTGACTTCGGTCAACATTTTTGGTAAACGGACCCGGACCCGAGATTGGATGGTCTCGAAAGGTCCGTAGGAAAATATGGGACTTGGACATGCGTCCGGAGTCGAATTCTGAGGCCTAGAGCCCAAGTTATGAATTTTTCTGTGAAATTGTTTTTGATGTAATTGTCAAAGGAAAATGAATTAATTGACCTTGGTATCGGGCTCGTATTTTGGTTCCGACGCCCGGTACAAGTCTTAAATATTATATATGTGCTTTCAGCAAAGTTTGGTTACATTCGGATGTCGTTTGATATGTTTTGGACCTTGAGTTCCAAGTTTGTAAGTTTTGAAAACCAAAAGTATAAAAATCATGAACTTGAGGCTTGATTTGATGAAAACGATGTGATATATGCGATGTGATCGCACGAACAAGTTTGTAATGTGTTTTTGATGTTGTGTACATGTTTGGTTTGGAGTCTGGGGGGCTCGGGTAAAGATTTGATAGGCTGTTGGATCAATTTCTGAATTTTTGCACTGCTGGTTTTTTACCCAGCTGTTGGCTTCGCAATTGCGAAGAATTTCTCGCAATTGCGAAGCTGACAAATCAAGGCAGGGTTCGCAAATGCGAACCCTTGATCGCAAATGCGAAGGGCGTCCAGGACTGCCTGGGTTTGCAAATGCGAACACAACCTCGCAAATGCGAGGCCTTCAATGTTAAGCCAGGCTTCGCAAATGCGAAGTATTCTTCGCAAATGCGAAGGTCCCTTGAAGCCAGCCTTGTTCGCAAATGCGAACATTATGTCGCAAATGCGAACCCCCCAGCATTTGCTTTGGCTTCGCAAATGCGAACAAAAGTTCGCAAATGCGAACTTTCCATCCTTAGCTTATTTTTCAAACTCCAGAAATTGGTCGGGGTTCGCAATTGCGAACCCATGTTCGCAAATGCGAACACAGAGACCTGTAAATCACGATTTCCAGCTTCATTTTTAACATTTCACAACCCAAAAATGCCCATTGGCGATTTTTCACGAACTCCCTCTTCTTCAAAGCAGTTGTAAGTCACTTTTTACTTAATTCTTTCAATTCCTAACAACATTAAACATGTTTTTCAATAGAAATCAAAGGTTTTCATGGTACAATTTCTTGTTTTTGGTAGAATATAGGGGTTTTCATGAATTGGGTAATTGGACCTCGAATTGAGGTCCGATTTTGAAACAAATCATATACTTGAACTCGTGGGGGATGGGTAACCGGATTTTGGTCCGAACCCCGAGTTCCGACCATGTGGGCCCGGGGTCGAAATTCACTATTCCGGGCAGAATGTTGTAAAAGTTGAAATTGGCCCTATGAATTAGTTTGTTGTGTAGTATTGATGATATTAAATCAATTGTGTATAGATACGATTGGATTGGAGCCGAATTTGAAAGTAAAAGACATTTCCACGGATTGAATTGTTCGTAAACTTTTGAGGTAAGTGTTTGTTCTATCCTAGTTTGAAAGAATAGGAATTTTGTTGTGTATGAATTGTTGATTAAGAGTTACTGGTGTCACACCGGTAACGGAGATAAATTGTTGAATTTTTATCAATTATTGGTTCAAACCGTTAATTATAAATATGGTCGATGCAGAAATTATTGGTTAAATGACGGTAATATATATATATATATATATATATATATATATATATATATTTATGAATTGGGATCGTGTGGCGCGCCGACCACTTATATGATAAGAAATGGAATCGTGTGGCACGCCGACCACGAAGTGATTTGAAATCTTGGCATTGGCCATAGTTTCCGGTAGCCTACTGATATATTTGGGAGCGGGTGGTACGCCTACCACAAGGTATAATCTATTGATATATTTGGGAGCGAGTGGTACGCCTACCACGAGATATGAAATGAAAAAGGAATTGAGATATGAAAGTAAGATTTATTCTGTTGACTAGATTACTCTGGATATTATGAGTTATTGACTGTTATTTCAGAGCAGAGTCTTTCCTTATAAATGTTTTACATATGTATATATATTGCAACTGTACAGGTTTATGTGGGTGACTGGCCTTAGTCTCGTTACTATTTCGCTGGGATAGGCCAGACACTTACCAGCACATGGGGTCGGTTGTGCTGATACTACACTCTGCACTTTTTTTGCACAGATACAGGTTACGGACAGCAGCAGCGGCTGTAGCGATTGTGGATATTCTGCCTACTGAGACTACGAGGTAGCTTTGCAGGCGTCCGTAGGACCCGTTGTCTCTTCTATCTATGTATTTCATTCTGTTATCTCATGTATTCGAGATAAATAGCTTATATTTCTTTCAGACAATTGTGTGTATTATTCTTAGAAGTTTGTGAGTATTGTGACACCAGTCTTGGGTAGTGTATCGTGTTTGGAATTCTTTATCATATTTGACAAGATAGACTAAGACTTCCGCTAAGTTTAATTATTCCGCTGTAATTTATATGTTTTTAATTTTAAAGTCTTAATAAGAATTTGGTAACTAATGGAAATGTAAGTAATATTTGGCTTGCCTAGCTTCCACTAGTAGTCGCCATCATGACTCCCGATGGTGGGAAATCCGGGTCGTGACAAGTTGGTATCAGAGCACTAGGTTGCATAGGTCTCACAACTCACGAACAACCTTAGTAGAGTCTGAAGGATCGGTACGGAGACGTCTGTATTTATCCTCCAGAGGCTACAGAGTTAGGAAAATTTTCCCTTTATTCTTTCTAGTCGTGCGACTTGATCTTTCAAATGTTAATTGAATTTCTACTCTGTTCTTCCGCAGATGGCAAGAACACGTGCATCCTCATCTACTGACCAGCAGCCCGAGGTCCCAGCAGCGGCAGCTCCCGCTAGGGGCAGAGGCCGAGGTCGAGGTCGTCCTAGAGGCCAATGTAGGGGTAGAGCTCAGCCCCGAGCAGCAGCACAAGTGGCGGAACCTTAGGCTCATATCGAGGAGGAGGTTCCAGTCCCAGAAGCTCCAGTAGGCCCAGCTCAGGTCCCAGGAGGGGTTATGTTTTCACCGGATCTTCAGGATGCTTTGGTCCGGATAGCAGGTTTTATGGACAATATCACCAAAGCAGGTTTATTACCAGTAGCACGAGCCACTTCTCAGGCTGGAGGAGGTAATCAGACTCCTGCTAGACGCACTCCGGAACCAGTAATTCCCCAGGCTCAGGTTCCTGTGATTCAGCCAGTTGAGGCAGCTCAACCTGTTATTATGATTCCGTCTAATGATGGTGCAGCTATGTCCGCTGACACGTTATAGAGATTGGACAGATTTACCAAGCTGTTCACTACCACATTCAGTGGCGCTCCTTCAGAGGATCCACAGGATTTCCTATATAGCTGCCACGATGTTCTCCGTACTATGGGTATCGTGGAGACTAATGGTGTGGACTTTGCTACTTTTCGATTATCTGGTTCTTCCAAGACTTGGTGGAGGAATTTTTGTCTATCCAGGCTAGCGGGATCATCTTCTTTGACTTGGGGGCAATTTGCAGAACTGTTCTTGGAAAAGTTCCTTCCAGCAACTCAGCGGGAGGCTCTGCACAGGCAATTTGAGCGTCTTCACCAGGGTTCTATGTCTGTCACACAGTACAAGGGAAAGGGTGAGAAGGTTTATTGATGGCTTGAATTAGCCAATTCGACTACAGATGGCTTTGGGGGCAGGAACTGAAATCACTTTTCAGGAGGTGGCTAATGCAGCCCGCCGGATCGAGATGGCTCTGTCACAGGGAGCAGACCGTGGATCGGATAAGAGGCCCCGTAATTCGGGTAGATTCAGTGGTACCTCGTCGGAAGGTAGATATTCTCATGATAGAGGCTATCCTCCTAGGCCTTATCAGTCAGCTCTTCAGGTTTCTCATGATGCTTCTGGTGATCGTAATTCTCAACCACGCTACTCTGATCAGCAGCCTATCAGTGCACCACCACTTAGCTATTTTCAGCAGCCGAGGGCTTGTTTTACGTGTGATGATCTTAGGCACATTGCAAAGTATTGCCCTCGAGTTTCTGACAGGTCTCAGCAGCAGGGTTCTCGTGCCATAGTTCAGGCCCCAGTTCCCTCACATCCTGCCCAGCCAGCCAGAGGCGGAGGTAGAGGACATAGAGGTGGAGGTAGAGGCCATAGAGGTGGAGCTCAGACTGATAGAGGTAGAGACCAGACAACAGCTGATCGTCCTAGAGATACTGCTCAGGGTGGTGGGGCACAGCCCCGATGTTATGCACTTCCCGCCAGACCAGAGGCTGAGTCTTCTGATGCCGTCATTACAGGTATTATTTTGGTTTGCGATAGAAAGGCATCAGCATTATTTGACCCTGGGTCTACATATTCGTATGTGTCTTCCTATTTTGCACCATACTTGATTCAGCCTAGTGATGCACTGGGTGTTCCTGTTCATGTGTCTACACCAGTAGGCGATTCTATTGTGGTTGATCAAGTTCATCGGTCATGTATTATAGTAATTGAGGGTCTCGAGACCCGTGCTGATTTATTGCTCCTAAATATGGTGGACTTTGATATTATATTAGGCATGGACTGGCTATCTCCATATCATGCTATTTTAGATTGCCATGCCAAGACTGTGACTTTAGCTCTGCCGAATTTGCCTCGTATAGAGTGGAAAGGAATTTCAGGTTATACTGGTCGCAATATTATTTCTTATATTCAGGCTCAGCGTATGGTTGAGAAGGGATGCTTGGCTTATTTGGCCTATGTCCGTGATTCCAGTGCTGAGGTGCCTTCTATTGACTCTGTGCCTGTGGTGCGCGAAATTCCTGAAGTATTTCCTTCAGACTTGCTAGGTATGCCGCCCAATAGGGACATTGATTTTTGCATTGACTTGGCTCCAGGCACTCAGCCCATTTCCATTCCCCCATATCGTATGGCTCCGCCAGAGTTAAAAGAATTGAAGGAGCAGTTGCAGGATTTACTTGAAAAGGGTTTCGTTAGACCCAGTGTTTCGCCGTGGGGTGCACCAGTATTATTTGTAAAGAAGAAAGATGGTTCGATGAGAATGTGCATTAACTATCGATAGTTAAACAAGGTGACTATCAAAAATAAATATCCACTTCCGCGAATTGATGATTTATTTGACCAGCTTCAGGGTGCCAAGGTATTTTCGAAGATAGATTTGAGATCTGGCTATCACCAGCTGAAGATTAGGGCATGTGATGTCCCTAAGACAGCATTCCACACTCGGTACGAACATTATAAATTTCTGTTCATGTCTTTTGGGTTGACAAATGCCCCAACAGCTTTTATGGAATTGATGAATCGGGTGTTCCGGCCTTATTTAGACTTGTTTGTAATAGTCTTTCATTGATGACATATTAATATATTCCCGCAGTCATGAGGAGCATGCGCAACATCTCAGAGTGGCCTTGCAGACTCTGAGAGATAGCCAACTATATGCAAAATTGTCAAAGTGTGAATTTTGGCTAAGTTCAGCTGCATTCCTAGGTCATATTGTGACGGCAGCAGGTATTCAGGTTGATCCGAAGAAGATTGAGGCAGTCAAGAACTGGCCTAGACCGACATCAGCCACAGATATTCGGAGTTTCTTGGGATTAGCGGGTTATTGTCGCCTATTCGTAGAGGGATTTTCATCTATTGCAACCCCACTGACCATATTGACACAAAAGGTGTTCAATTTGAATGGTCCGATGGATGTGAGGCGAGCTTTCAAAAGCTCAAGACAGCCTTGACCACAGCACCGGTATTGATTTTACCCACAGGTACGGGACCTTATACTGTTTATTGTGATGCTTCCCGTATTGGGCTTGATGTAGTGTTAATGCAGGATGGCAAGGTTATTTCCTATGCTTCGAGGCAGTTGAAGATTCATGAAAAGAACTATCCAGTGCATGATCTAGAATTGGCGGCGATTATTCACGCATTGAAGATCTGGAGGCATTATTTGTATGGGTTAACATGTGAAGTATACACCGATCATAAGAGTCTTCAGTATTTGTTTAAGCAGAAAGAGTTGAATTTGAGGCAGAGAAGGTGGCTAGAATTGCTAAAAGATTATGATGTCACCATTTTATATCATCCGAGAAAAACAAACGTGGTGGCCGACGCTTTGAGTAGGAAGTCAGCCAGTATGGGCAGTCTTGCTTATATTCCAGTCAATCAGAGACCACTTGCTTTGGATGTTTAGTCCTTGGCCAACCGATTTGTGAGGTTAGATATTTCTGAGCCTAGTCGAGTACTAGCTTGCACGATCGCTCGCTCTTCATTATTGGAGTGTATCCGCGATCAACAATATTATGATTCTTATTTATGTGACCTTAGAGATACGGTTCAGCGAGGAGGTGCTAAACAGGTCACCTTAGATACTGATGGGATCCTAAGGATGCAAGGGCACATTTGTGTGCCAAATGTTGATGGGCTTAGAGAATTGATTCTAGAAGAAGCTCACAGTTCACGGTATTCTATTCATCCAGGCGCAGCGAAAATGTATCGAGATTTGCATCAGCATTATTAGTGGCGCAGAATGAAAAAGGATATTGTGGCATATGTGGCACGGTGCCTTAATTGTCAGCAGGTTAAGTATGAACATCAGAGACCTGGCGGTTTATTTCAGAGAATTGAACTTCCCGAATGGAAGTGGGAGCGAATCACGATGGATTTCGTTTCGGGACTTCCGAAGACTCGAAAGAAGTTTGATGCTGTTTGGGTGATTATTGATAGGCCGACCAAGTCAGCTCATTTTGTCCCTATTGCCACTACCTATTCATCCGAGAGGTTAGCTGGGATTTATATCAGGGAGATCGTTCGCCTTCATGGCTTGCCAATCTCTATTATTTCAGACCGAGGTGCACAGTTTACCTCATATTTCTGGAATGCGGTTCAGCGAGAGTTGCGCACGCAAGTTCAGCTAAGTACAACCTTTCATCCCCAGACGGATGGTCAGTCCGAGAGAACTATTCAGATACTGGAAGATATGCTACGGGCGTGTGTTATTGATTTTGGAGGTTCGTGGGATCAATTCCTGCCTTTGATAGAGTTTGCTTATAATAATAGTTATCAATCGAGCATCCAGATGGCTCCTTACGAAGCATTGTATAGTAGGCGGTGTCGTTCTCCGGTTGGATGGTTTGAACCGGGAGAAGCTCGGTTATTGGGCACGGATTTAGTTCAGGAGGCCTTAGATAAAGTCAAGATTATTCAAGAAAGGCTTCGCACAGCTCAGTCCAGGTAAAAGAGCTATGCAGATCGCAAGGTTAGAAATACAGCTTTCATTGTAGGGGAGCGAGTATTGCTCCGAGTATCGCCTATGAAGGGCGTGATGAGATTTGGAAAGAATGGAAAACTTAGCCCTAGGTTTATTGGACCATTCGAGATTCTTGATCGTGTGGGAGAGGTGGCATATAAACTTGCCTTGCCACCTAGCTTATCAGCTGTACATCCAGTGTTTCATGTGTCCATGCTTCGAAAATATCACGGCGATCCACACATGTATTAGACTTTAGTACTATCCAATTGGACAACGATCTATCTTACGAGGAGGAGCCGGTGGCCATTCTAGACCGGCAGGTTCCACAGTTGAGGTCGAAGAGTTTTCCTTCAGTACGCGTCCAGTGGAGAGGTCAGCCTCCTGAGGCATCGACCTGGGAGTCCGAATCTGATATGCGGAGCCGATATCCTCATCTATTCCTTGACTCAGGTACTTCTTTCTTTTGTTCGTTCGAGGACGAACGGTTGTTTTAGAGGTGGAGAATGTGACGACCCAAAGGGTCATCACTTATTTTATTAATCATTTCGAGCTTCTGAGGCCTTGAAAACCTCATTCTATATTGCCTCGATTTACGTGCATGATCCGGGCACGTGGCCGGAAAGTTTTTGTGATAGAAAAATATGAATTCTATGAGAAATTTGGAGAAAAATGATATTAATATTGATATGGTTGACTTCGGTCAACATTTTTGGTAAACGGACCCGGACCCGAGATTGGATGGTCCCGAAAGGTCCATAGGAAAATATGGGACTTGGACATGCGTCCGGAGTCGAATTCTGAGGCCTAGAGCCCAAGTTATGAATTTTTCTGTTAAATTGTTTTTGATGTAATTGTTAAAGGAAAATGAATTAATTGACCTTGGTATCGGGCTCGTATTTTGGTTCCGACGCCCGGTACAAGTCTTAAATAATATATATGTGCTTTCAGCAAAGTTTGGTGACATTCGGATGTCGTTTGATATGTTTTGGACCTTGAGTTCCAAGTTTGTAAGTTTTGAAAACCAAAAGTATAAAAATCATGAACTTGAGGCTTGATTTGATGAAAACGGTGTGATATTGGCGATGTGATCGCACGAACAAGTTTGTAATGTGTTTTTGATGTTGTGTACATGTTTGGTTTGGAGTCCGGGGGGCTCGGGTAAAGATTTGATAGGCCGTTGGATCAATTTCTGAATTTTTGCACTGCTGGTTTTTCACCCAGCTGTTGGCTTCGCAATTGCGAAGAATTTCTCGCAATTGCGAAGCTGACAGATCAAGGCAGGGTTCGCAAATGCGAACCCTTGATGACAAATGCGAAGGGCGTCCAGGACTGCCTGGGTTCGCAAATGCGAACACAACCTCGCAAATGCAAGGCCTTCAGTGTTAAGCCAGGCTTCGCAAATGCGAAGTATTCTTCGCAAATGCGAAGCTCCCTTGAAGCCAGCCTTGTTCGCAAATGCGAACATTATGTCGCAAATGCGAACCCCCCAGCATTTGCCTTGGCTTCACAAATGCGAACTTTCCATCCTTAGCTTATTTTTCAAACTCCAGAAATTGGTTGGGGTTCGGAATTGCAAACCCATGTTCGCAAATGCGAACACAGAGACCTGTAAATCACGATTTCCAGCTTCATTTTTCACATTTCACAACCCAAAAACACCCATTGGCGATTTTTCACGAACTCCCTCTTCTTCAAAGCAGTTGTAAGTCACTTTTTACTTAATTATTTCAATTCCTAACAAAATTAAACATGTTTTTCAATAGAAATCAAAGGTTTGCATGGTACAATTTCTTGTTTTTGGTAGAATATAGGGGTTTTCATGAATTGGGTAATTGGACCTCGAATTGAGGTCCGATTTTGAAACAAATCATATACTTGAACTCGTGGGGGAATGGGTAACCGGATTTTGGTCCGAACCTCGCGTTCCAACCATGTGGGCCCGGGGTCGTAATTCACTATTCCGGGCAGAATGTTGTAAAAGTCTAAATTGGCCTTATGAATTAGTTTGTTGAGTAGTATTGATAATATTAAATCAATTGTGTATAGATACGATTGGATTGGAGCCGAATTTGAAAGGAAAAGGCATTTCCACGGATTGAATTGTTCGTAAACTTTTGAGGTAAGTGTTTGTTCTATCCTAGTTTGAAGGAATAGGAATTTAGTTGTGTATGAATTGTTGATTAAGAGTTACTGGTGTCACACCGGTAACGGAGATAAATTGTTGAATTTTTAACAATTATTGGTTCAAACCGGTAATTATAAATACGGTCGATGCAGAAATTATTGGTTAAATACCGATAATATATATATATATATATTTATGAATTGGGATCGTGTGGCGCGCCGACCACTTATATGATAAGACATGGGATCGTGTGGCACGTCGACCACGAAGTGATTTGAAATCTTGGCATTGACCATAGTTGCCGGTAGCCTATTGATATATTTGGGAGCGGGTGGTACGCCTACCACAAGGTATAATCTATTGATATATTTGGGAGCGGGTGGTACGCCTACCACGAGATATGAAATGAAAAAGGAATTGAGATATGAAAGTAAGATTTATTCTGTTGACTAGATTACTCTGGATATTATGAGTTCTTGACTGTTATTTTAGAGTAGAGTCTTTCCTTATAAATGTTTTGTATATGTATATATATTGCAACTGTACAGGTTTATGTGGGTGACTGGCCTTAGTCTCGTTACTATTTCGCTGGGATAGGCCAGACACTTACCAGCACATGGGGTCGGTTGTGCTGATACTACACTCTGCGCTCTTTTTGCGCAGATACAGGTTACGGACAACAGCAGCGGCAATAGCGATTGTGGATATTCTGCCTACTGAGACTACGAGGTAGCCTTGCAGGCGTCCGCAGGACCCGTTGTCTCTTCTATCTATGAATTTCATTCTGTTATCTCATGTATTCGAGATAAACAGCTTATATTTCTTTCAGACAATTGTGTGTATTATTCTTAGAAGTTCGTGAGTATCCAGTCTTGGGTAGTGTATCGTGTTTGGATTTCTTTATCATATTTGATAAGATTGACTAAGACTTCCGCTAATTTTAATTATTCCGCTGTAATTTATATGTTTTTAATTTTAAAGTCTTAATAAGAATTTGGCAACTAATGGAAATGTAAGTAATATTTGGCTTGCCTAGCTTCCACTAGTAGGCGCCATCATGACTCCCGATGGTGGGAAATCCAGGTTGTGACAAAATTAGCGGCCTACACCGCTACCCCACAACCGATCTCCAATTCATCCTCCTTTGACTGGAGAAAAGTCTCCAATTTAATATTCCTAGCCAAGATGGCCATCAGCTTATCATTTACCTGCTCCAGCTGATCCACTCGTTTCTGCAGCTGAACCTCCAACTGCTCCAGGCCTTCACGGAAAACCTAAATCTGTGGGTCCTGAGCAAATAGGCCCGCCAGTGCCTGATGCTTGGCACGACACACCTTGTACTTCTTTACTACCTTCTTAAGGGTGGAAGCCTTCTTCTGCGCTCACCGACCCCTCTCTATCTCCAAAATGAGGGTCTAAAGAAATAGACAAAAAAATACATATTAGCATGCGCCAAGGTTCACTTTATAATACATAAAGAAGAATATAGTATACCTGCAAAGCCGCACCGACAATCCTTCGGGATAAATCCCTGTCGCTAACATCTTTCAAACTCTCATGCTCAGCGACCGCATATAGCAGGATCATATCTGATGCGACCTTCTTGCTATGTTGCAACAGGTTATATCTTGGGGATCATTATTCGACAGTTAGGCCCACCCGTTGTCATCCCTACACGGGCTCGATCCCTCCTTGGTGCATCTGTAGCCGCCTCAGGATCCACCCTCTCCTCATCATCCACCTCCTCAGTAGCAACTGAGGTGCCACACTCCTGAACATGCATGGGGGGTGGTATCGGGAACTACCCTCCCCCAGGGATCTGACTTCCCTGAGCGAATGGAATCGGCCATCAGAACTAGCCTCGACTCTAGAAGAGGCTCACTTTTCCTCTTGTCATCTATGACAATACCCTTGTCGAGCATCAATCGATGCCTCTTCCGCTCCAGTGGCTCCTTGCCTTCAGAGGTCTCCTCCACGGGCTGAGCGGACGATAGTAAAGAAGTCGCTTCACTTGTGGACTCGGCCATAGGCGCAGCCTCAGGTTGAGAAACCTCCGGGGCACCCTCACTAAGAGAATCTCGGGGCACGCAATCATCCCCAAAATTAGTCCCCACTAATAGCGAGGCTACGATGTTATGCCTCTTCCTCCTAGGGGCGCTCTGACCTGCCAATATATGATAAGGTCAAGCAACGAAACCTAATGAAACTCCCAGACCGTGGTCGAGGTGTTACTTGGTGGGCTGTATCGATTGCGGAACACGGACCAAGTACGGCATTCCTCCGCCAATGGAATCATCCTCTCCACCCATGACCTAATGTATTCAATGGGTCGGGGTGGAGAAGCCCTCATTATGAGCATGTGATTTTTGCCCTATAAGAGAAATACTCCCAAAGATTCAAATAAAACAATTTGTTTTTGTGTGCAATTTTTAGATTTTTCGCGATATTTTTGGATAATTATTTGTATTTGTTTGTACATATTTCTTTGTTAAATTAATATAAAATACAATATATGTCACATTTTGTATTAAGGATAATTTTGTATTTAGTAATATTAATTTTGTTTTGCAAAAAATAGAAAATCACAAAAAATATGTATTTTTTGTATTTTTAGCATTTTTTGTCCAATTTGTGCGATTTTATTTTTAATTGATGTTTAATTTTGTGTGATAATTATTATTATGAGTTAATTAGTGTTTTTAAGATAATTTTGGGTTTTATAATTTAGTCTTAATATTTATTTTTATTTCATAATAAATAAATAAAACTTTTAAAAATAGAGAAGACAAATCCGGAATCGGGCCTCTTATCAAATTTTAAACCTAGGCCCAAACTCATTCTACCCAACCCAAAACCCCATAACCCAAACCCATGACCCATAACCCAAACCCATGACCCATCTCTTATTCTTACTATTCAAAGACACAAACCCCAAAACCTAAAAAAACATAACACAAAAGCCTTCACCCTAACTATTCTCTCTTCTTCTCTTCTCTTTCTTCTTTCTTCCTCCAAAAACCCCCTACCAGCTGCCGCCACCCCCCAGCAGCAGCAGCGCCGCCAACCGGACCTTGCTGCCCGTCGCCGCCTTCCCTCCACCCCTTCCCCCCCCCCGTTTTTATATTTTTTTTCTTTTTTTCTTTGATTTCTCGGATATATATATATATATATTTACGTATGTTGAACTTATATATTGTCATGACCCTAGTTCACCAATCGTGAACCTGTCATGACGGCACCCAGCCTTCGCGACTAGGTAAGCCTAACACGATGCGGAATATACAATTTCATGAAATAAAAGATAAGGTAACAACAGAATAATGTAAATGGAATGTAATAAGTGCCGCTCGGCACATACACTTTGCCAAAACACACTTAAGCAACATACTACTAAGACCCGGAAACCCACGTCCAACATAGACTAAGAAAAAGTATAACTGTGGCTCTATACATCAGGAATGTCTATACAATGAGAGTAAGGGAAATAACTACTAGCACTAGTGAGAATAGAAGGGGACTCCCCGGATCTGCAGACGTAGCAGATCATACCTCGAGTCTCCTGAAGAGCTGCTAGATCACCTAAAATGTGCCTGATCTGATATACCTGGAGCTGCACAACAAAAGTGTGCAGAAGAGTAGCATGAGTACACCACGGCGGTACTCAGTAAGTGCCAAGCCTAACCTCGATGGAGTAGTGACGAGGAAGGTCAGGGCCCTACCGAGAGATAATAACATAATGATAATAGCAATGATAAGCAATTTTAAAATAAAAATGAGTCTGAAATAGCAATAAATAAGTAATTACTGCAACCATCTACAAGTAATCTAACAACAAGTAACCAACACAATGTAAACTCAAATCAACAAGTCCAGGACCTGTGTGAAACGAACCCACAGTTCCTCTCTATATCCAACAACTCAGGAACTACAGGAATTTAACTCGCAGTCCCAATATCAGTATCTCACGGCCTCCAGGAATCGAACTCGCAGCCCGTATCTTAATATCTCAGGATGTGTCTTAATATCTCATGATTTCCGGATATTGAACCCGCAGTCCACATCTCAATAAATATATCAATAAACTCCGAGTCTCCCGGAATCGAACCTGCAGCCCTTGGATCTCCGGGAATCGAACCCGCAGTCCACATCTCAGTAAATATACCAATAAACTCTGGGTCTCTGGGAATCGAACCCACAGCCCTGGGATCTCCGGGAATCGAACCCGCAGTCCACCAACACAACAAATAAAGAAACACTCAGAGAAAATATATTATGCTTAACTACAACTTCACCAAAACTAGTACCAACAATTTTCAAGAAGTTCAAATAAGACAATTAGGTAATTAGACAGATAAATCCTATCTAGTCATGCTTTTCTAGCGAATACCAAGTAAATGTAACAATATAATCAACTAAGGACAGGAATATCACAAATCGGACAATTCAAGTACAGTGAGTTACAACAACCAGCGCATGTACATGCCTGTCACCTCGCGCACAAGGCTTTTCAACTATCACATAATATCCTAGGGGTGAAGGTTCCCCCACACAAGGTTAGACAAGCCACTTACCTCGACTCTGGTAAAAAACCGCTAAGAGACAACTCTCTTGCCGTGAATGTCGGCCTCCACAGGAGTAGTATCTAATAAAAATCAATAGAATCACATCAAAATAGGCCAATTGGGCATTACCCAATCAAAACAATTCAAAGTACACCAAAACCACAAGTTGCCAAAACCCGACTTTCGGTACGCTTCTCGAAAAATTACGAAAGTTACATATTCGGAACCCTCGTCTCAATACGAGTCTAAGCATATAAAATTTACCAAATTCGGACTCCATTTGCCCATTCAAACCCTTGATTTTCTAAAATTCAAGCATAGGGTGAAAACCCCCATGATATACCCCAAATTCCTCCAATTTCATTAGAAATTGCATAATTTATCAATACAAATCCATAAATTGAGTCCATAGTTGATTACCTGAAGAAACCCCTTGAATTTCCCTTCAAAATCGCCCCTTAAGCCGAGCCCTCAATGTTTTGAAATGTTTCTGAAATTTCAAACTTCTGATATAATTAAGCCTCTGCGATTTTCGCTTCCGCGGACAATTTTCGCCTCTACGAACCGCTTCCGAGACCATTTGGTCGCTTCTGTGAACCCCAGGCCTAACTGGCCCATTCTGCTTATGCGAGCCCAGGGATGCTTCAGCGCATCCTCTCCTGCGGAAATACTTCTGCCCCTGTGGAACTTCCCTTTTCTGCGAATAAGAGTTCACTTATGCGGACTCGCCTAAGCGAACAACTATCTGTTTCTGCGGATTTTCCAATTCCGCCTCCTGACCGCTTCTGCGGTCTCACTCTCGCACCCACGATGCCGCTTCAACGGACAAATAAAGGTCCACCCCTGTGAAACAACCCGCCTCAGTGCTCCCTTGTCCGCTCCTGCGAACTCGCCCCTGCGCCCTATTTTTCGCAGGAGCGAAAACAACAGAACCAGAACTCCTAAACCTGCAATTTCCATGTTTTCTTCCCGTTTAACCATTCGATAACACCCCGAGGCCCCCGGGACCTCATCCAAACACACCAATACATCCTAATACCTTATTCGAACTTTTTCCAATGATAAAAACATGTCCATAAACACAGGAAACATCGAATTATAGCGGATTTAATCCTAAGTTTTCATCTAACTTCCGAAATCAACATTCAATCAAAAATCTGATCAAACGACGTCTGAATGACCTGAAAATTTGCAGACATATCAAAAATCACCTAAGGAAGCTACTGCAACTGTCAGAATTCCATTCCAACTCCTGGATCAAAAACTCACCTATCGATCGGATTTCTAAAAATTTCCAACTTCGGCATTTCAAGCCTAATTGAGCTACAGACCTCCAAAATACATTCCAAACGCGCTCCCAATCCCGAAATCACCTAACAGAGCTAATGGAACCATCAGATTTCCATTCCGGGGTCCTCTTAACATTGTTCCGAATACGGGCCATTTTCCAACTATAAAGCTCTCATTTAGGGACTAAGTGTCCCAAAACACTCCAAATTCCAGAACCGACCCTCCCGGCAAACCACTATAGCAGAAATGACTTAGGGGAACAATTAGATTGGGGATCGGGGCATAAATTTCAGAAATGACCGGCCGGATCGTTACATCTTCCCATACTAAAAAGATTCGTTCGTCCTTGAACGAGCATAGAAAACATACCTGTAGTGGTGAATAGATGAGGGTACTGGCTGCGCATATCCTCCTCGGTCTCCCAAGTCGCCTCCTCGACCGACTGACCCCGCCACTGAACCTTTACTGAAGCGATGTCCTTTGACCTTAGCTTCCTGACTTGCCTGGCTAGTATGGCCATTGGCTCCTCAACATAAGACAGATCCTCGTCTAGCTGAACAGAAGTGAAATCCAACACATGCGACGGGTTACCATGGTATCTCCGGGGCATAGAGACATGAAACATAGGATAGACCCCGGCTAGGCTGGGAGGTAAGGCCAGCTCATAAGCAACCTCCCCAACACGCCTCAAATCTCAAAAGGGCCAATAAATCTCGGACTCAGCTGAGCACATAAGCCTGATATAATCTAAAGATATTCCCTCTTGTTTAAACAATAAGTCTTAGAGCCTAATTCCAACATCCGAAATTCTCTGTCAGGCCTGTTTTCATCAAGAGATCACTCAATATTCCTCAAACGCCGTCCTCAAACATGACTGCATAACCTTGCGGGATTCTTACCTTGCAACTCAAAATCCACAGGACTACGATAATATTTTATGACCAAGTTAGCCAAAAATTCAACGAATCAGATGCTCCCATTGCACCTCATGATCTATATAGGTCTCGTTCTAACTTTTACAATACTGACACGATGGAAGAGATATGCAGATATCCATAGCCAGCTACTGAAAATACAATTCATTTGGTCTATACTCCTGACAAGATCCATTACCTTGTCCTAAACCAGAGGATGATCTTTTTCCTCTGTAATATACTTCATATAATCAGTTTGTACTGACCCCCAAATCCCATAATCTCATCTCACCCAGTACGAAATGCTCAGGTGATAAGCCACCTCAGACATAATCAAAAGTCCTACAAGATAACGCAATGTGTCAGTAGGCCACTAATTCGTACGTGATACAAAAGGAAGGCGAACACTAGAGAGAACTATTCAACTCTCACACTAACATGGACTTCCTCAGAAAAATAGGAAACAGAACACATAAGAGCAATTATGGACACTGAAATAAACATCACACTGTTGCGACGTGTAACCCGATCCCAACAATATACCCAGGGCGGCATGCCGCCCGATCCAAACAATACAACCATGGCGGTGCACCACCTGATCCAAACAATATAACCATGGCGGCGTGGCACCTGATCCCTCTATAAAACTCACACAAGGAGCCATACGTCGAGCTGGATAACTCATCACATCAAAATACTGAATATCGATCATAAGCACACTAAGGTGCATGATATCATACACAAGGAACATATAGTGCTATAGGCTACGAACTCAAGCACAACTAATGTGCGATATATGATCTGGGTCTCAAGAGCCATCATGCTCATATAACATCACCGCTGAGCGGAACCTCAACACATAAGGAACTTACCAAGCCGTCTCACAACTCATACGACGCAAAATATCTTTACATGAATTAACTAACCGCGAAATAAGACCGCGACTATCCCTCCATAAAGGGCGCATTGCTGGAAGAAACACAACCGGCCTGACGCAAGGCTCACTTCCACATTTAAATCTATCCACCGACCTTAAGTCTATCCTGGTCGTGCCAAGCTAATTCAATAATATTTCACAGTTCAATAACCCAATAAGCAGAGTGCCCTCCAGGCATAAATTCTCAAATGGGTGATATCACCAAAATCCTCATACTTGGTTTAAATTTCTAACCAATCAAGTGACTACATGTCACACCTATACAATCTTCTTGTGGGATAGGCTCCCACCATCTGTCGAATAATTTACGGGCCTGGACATTCAAACCACCGGCTGCACTAACATTGAAAAGTAATCAGGAGTCCCTAACCGGGATGCAAAGCCTTTCTCACAGAACACCGATCTCAAGTGATACTGACGTTAATACCGATCTTACTCACAACAATGAAACTCCTTTCCCGCTCATCCGAGCTCTTTATATCACATTCATTGGCCAAATTGCGACCTTGGTCCTTACTTCAAATTCCATACCACTCACTGCACCTCACGTGCCGATATACGATAGACACGATTTTTCCATCACAATTCTAGAACTGACGATAGGCTAATACTTTATCACATAAGACTTTTCATTTAACTCACTTCAGGAGAACTATAGCAACATACATGTGAATTCTCATAACCATCGAATATGCCAATCTCTAAGTAGTGGTCCAAGCCACCATAACCCTTTCCGAGATCCGCCTACTCATAACATGCCCTAACAGAAAAATACTTCAGAATAACATCAATCACTGCGGCCAACAAGTCTCAAATGCACCACCACAAATCACATGCATAACTCGATCACGTTGCATGAACCGATCATTGACACCAATATGCCAACTCAACTATGGGTAATCAATCTACTTCCTTCCAGTCTATCCTGGATTGCCTTAGAAATGTTAATATCTCTCTTCAATACCTAACGTATTCCAACCGCACTCACCCCGAGTGACCTTAAATCATGAGGCCATGCTATCTCAAGAACGATGACCATTTTATGTCTCTCAAATACTACACCACAAGTCAAAACATCATAGAACGTTTTGTGCCCGTCTTCATAAGTTGCTTCAAAAATTTGACTCCCAACTGTACTTATAGTCTCAGTATTATCAGGCACCACACTTGACCTCTTGAATTCATTAGGACTACTATTGAGAGCCATCCGGCCCTGACTTGCCCCAGTACGCAACCAACTCTACTGAATTTTATAACATATGAATACCCTCTCGATAAAGCCCCCAGCGGAACCACTTCCCTCGTAACCTGCACCTATAGGAAAGCGTAAATCATGAATCTTCCCTCAAGTTTGAACATGAGCCAGTAAGGCTAACCATAACATGCATTCAATAATACATATACTCAAATTACCACACATGGTCCTTTCCCGTTGCTGCAATAACCCATTAACACGCTAGTATACAGAATTCACACAGGTAATTAACCATGCGACCCAATCATAAGCGGTGGGACTCTCCCACTTAGCCCAAGGTCACTATTACACGACTCTCGATCACATTAGAACCATTCTCTCGAGTCATATACTCTTATTCAACTGCAGTTCACTTGATCCAACGAACATAACCACCTGTGCCCTATTAGCATTCTGACACCATAGGGTATGACCTCATTCCAATACAACCAAACATCATCCCGGTCTATGCACCGAGCATTCTCTACCAACGACAACTTAAAACATACTGTGACTCTCACACACCTATGAAGCACCATGTAGCCTTTGTCGAAGCTTTCCCTGCTGATAATGAATGTAGAATTACTACAGACATAGGAACATCAAAAGTCCCAACTTCACACCACACAAATATCAACTCTTACTCATCAGCAGGTTTTTCAAAGAACTTTTGAATAGCACTTAAATACATTGCAGGCCAAATCTGATATGACACATGACCCATAATTTGATCGCTAATGGTGAAATCCTTTCACGTGGAACGAAACCATAAGATACATCTTGCTAATCCATGGTACTAGGCTTTTACACTCGTACGTCTTCATCATAAGACCACCCAAGACATTCGTTTGGTACATGTCCTTCTTAAGACAATTAAACTCATTTTCCCAGTATCTCTATTGCTGGTTGAACCCTTCACTAAATGGACATCTCATACGAACCATATAGTCTTTATTACCACCACTATCTTTAGATATACATCCACCTTGTGATTCTGCCATTTCAGTGACGATTAGGCAGTTAAGTAAACCTTCTCAAGACCGTACTTATCAACCGAATGTCAGAACCTAGTGCACCCCCATGTGTACAACTGAAAATCACTCAATTCTCTTACATTATCGATATGGATGACACGTGGTAACAATGGTTGAGTAAATTCTTGACTCCCTTGAAATCCCTCTGCAGCGTCACTAACCGTCAGCGCATACTTGACAACGAGTGCGCAAATTCAATACACTAGTGGATGCAAAAGAACATATGACATAGGCTCCAACTGAATAAATGGGGCACGATAAGGAATTCAAAGAATTGAAGAGTTTCCTAAACAGTTACATAGCCTCTCGTAGATAAATATAGACGTCTCCATATCGATCAGCGAGACTCTAGATAACCGGTCTGTGTCCCGTGACTCCTATGAACCTAGAGCTCTGATACCAACTTGTCACGATCCTAGTTCACCAATCGTGAACCTGTCATGACGGCACCCAGCCTTCGCGACTAGGTAAGCCTAACACGATGCATATACAACTTCATGAAATAAAAGATAAGGTAATAACAGAATAATATAAATGAAATGTAATAAGTGTCGCTCGGCACATACACTTCGCTAAAACACACTTAAGCAACATACTACAAAGACCCGGAAACCCACGGGCAACACAGACTAAGAAAATTACAACTGTGGCTCTATACATCAGGAATGTCTATACAACGAGAGTAAGGGAAATAACTACTATCACTAGTGAGAATAGAAGGGGACTCCTCGGATCCACGGACATAGCAGATCATACCTCGAGTCTCCTGAAGAGCTGCTAGATCACCTGAAATGTGCCTGATCTGATATACCTGGAGCTGCACAACAAAAGTGTGCAGAAGAGTAGCATGAGTACACCACGACGGTACTCAGTAAGTGCCAAGCCTAACCTCGATGGAGTAGTGACGAGGAAGGTCAGGGCCCTACCGAGAGATAATAACATAATGATAATAACAATTGTCATACCTCCTTTTTACACATAAGGTAAATGTGCTACCGTTTATTAATACACCCCAAGAAGGAATATAATAATTGATGAAGGAGTTTTTCCAATTTAAGGACGGTCAGAACGGGATCCGTTTCATTTAATTATTCAGAGTCACCACTTGGGAAAATAGTGGTATCCCAAGTCACCGGTTTTAATCCCGAACCGAGGAAATTTATGACTCTGTATTACAGTCTGCGAAACTAGAAACCTGGATAAGGAATTCTGTTAACCCGGGAGAAGGGGTTAGGCACTCCCGGATTCCATGGTTTTAGCACGGTCACTCAACTGCCATATTTGCTTTCTATCCGATTTCTTTGTATGTTTCAATTATGTGCTTTGATATTCCGCTTTATCATTTTTGAATGAATTGTGACGTCACTAAAACACATTTCGAGTCACTCCGCAGCCAGTACGCCTGTGACTTTAATGCATTTCAGTTTCGCCGAGATTAGAATTTGGGTCACATAAATGTGCACCCGTATTTAGGAAAGTAATTTTATTAAAGTCGTGCCTAAAGAGTCTATCGTGTTGCTAACTTTGGGAAAGACCGTGAAATTTGCTAAACGGTCCTTCCAAATCTAAGATTTTCATAACAATTGTTGAGGGCCCCGCCCGCGATTGTGTATGTAGTGCGGCAAGGCTCATCTCACTTTTATTAAAGGTCATACCTAAGTAACTAAATTTTCTATTTATTTATCTCTAATGATTGATTAATTCACGAGTACAAGTTTAAATTCCAAATTCAATTTCTAGTTCGAGTAAGAAGAGCAAAACTATTTAGCTTGGACCTCGCTATTTACTTCAAAGTCCAATATCATATTTACCAATTAATTTTATATATCGGGGCTTTTATTTTAAATTGTCACTATACTTGACTCTTTACTCCCCTTTTAAAAAATAGGCTTCAGCGTGGCCTTTTCTTTTTGGGCCTAAATTCGAATCCAATATAAAGGAATTGTATGAAACTTAACTACATAATCTAACTCTATATGCAAGTTACTAAGGCTCTGTTTACAGTTACACTAATGTATTGCTTAACAATAGTCAAAGCTGCAAATGAACTAACTAAAACTATCTATTAACTTTGCTCTTTTAACAATATATGCCTAGAGTGATTACTCTAATTATTTGATCTAAGTCGCCAGTTCTGTTCTTTGCTCATAATAATGTATTTTGTATTATAGTTACGTCTTGTTTAGTTTCAATTGTAGTGTTCTTTTATGTTGCACCTGGAACACGGGCTTATTATGAAACTGTTAACATAATATGTGCTTTTACTACAAACTAATGTTAATCTAGCTAAACATGGCAGAACTAAACCAATAACAGAGATTAAAATCCTAGGCTATGAGAAGGTTGAAACTAGAATGTTCAATTAATTTGACTTTAGCTTTTCAATTAAGCATACTGCAACAATTTTAAATGAATACAACTATCAATAATTCAAGTTACACGGCAATAACAGGAACTCGTATAACTCTCCAAACTGCAGTTCATCATTTGATTTTAGAGCAGTGTTTACACTGTCTCTCTAGTTCAGAATGGACAGAAGAAGTACCTGGATGATGACAAAAGAAGAAGGAAAGGAGCAATCAGCAGCAGTAACATAGTAGCAATGGGACAGCTAAGAAAACCAACACAGCACCAACTTGACAAAGTGAAAACCCCAGGAACACCACAGCAACAAACCCAGTATTTAAATCGACCCAGGAATGGTCCAAAGCTAAACCAAACTAACTGATATCCCCAACAACACCAAGTGACCCAAACAATGAAACCAAACAGCTTGAAACAGACCAAATTTTCACTTCAAAATTGTCACGCCCCAAATCGAGGGACATGACCGGCGCCTGACCGGGTTGCCCCAGTCAAGCGGACCTAGGTGCCTTTCATTCCCACGCGTTACCCCTGTGATGACTGTTTCTCATTAACCAAATATATTACTAATCATAATTGATTTCACATTAAACAAATAAAAATGATACGAGTGATTCATTAACAAGATTTCAACTTTTACAACGCCCGACATAACACGATATATATACATAAGACTGGAGTCCCACAGTTTACATGTCTACAGAGCCTCTAGGATACAAAAGGGAAATACAGTACTTGCCGGTAACAAGGCTCCGGCTATACCTTACAAAACCAAAATGAAATCTAAACCAAAGTGGCAAGAACCACACAAGGCCCCGAGGAAGAAAGGGGCTCACCAAGACGGGCAGTGGAAGGAGAAGAATACTACTGCCGACGAGCTGAAGTGCCTGCTACTGATCCACCTACAATCATGACACGAATGTAGCGCCCCGGCAAAAGGGACGTCAGTACACTTAAATTGTACTGGTATGTATGGACAAACTTTGTCCCAAGTAAACTCAAGCCATTAAATTACATCAACAATTAATTAAGCCAACCAACCATGTTTCCACATTTTCCTCATTTCAAATAATTCTCAACTCAAAGCACTTCCTACGATCAACCAATTTAACAATTACCAATCAATCACATAAAGCACAAGTAGTCAAACAAAGGGGCAATCAGTGCCCCACAGGTTGCAAACTCTCCTGCCGTCTCCTTTCACAATTTCACATTATTGATTTATGTATCAATTTTCAATAGCGATTTCGATCGCTTTCCATCCTTATTGCCCCTGACCACCCTTATTACCTCGGCCACCCTTATCACCCCAACCCAAACCTTATTTCACCACGTCGCGGCGCGCGACACGACCCCGCCTTACACTTGAAAACACAACAATTTCAAACAGCAGATAAGGTACTACACACAATTTCAACAAGTTCAAATAAGCAACTTGCACATTGTTTCATGTTCTCAATTACTTCTCAAGCCAATATCACAACCAAGTTACAATGTTTCCACATTCAATAATATTCACACATGTATATTCAACAATTTTCCATAATTCAAGTGTTTCATCTCTTTCCACAATAAATCAATTCTCAAGTGTTTCGATTTCTTTTCCACAAGGTGCCATATAGGCCATCATAATCATTATTCACAAATTCTTTACCCAATTCAACTCTCATTTACCTTTCGGTTCATATTTCTTACCACAACACTCATAGTTCAACAACAACTTTGAATATCCAACAACAACATCAATTAATCACATACAATTTCTCAAATCAACACATGCCAAACAATTTTACACATAAGGGCGATTTCACAAGAATCAAAATTAGCCATACATACCTGGTGATGATGTTTTTTTTTTCCTCCTACTTTATGCTTACCCAAGATATCCTATTCTTGCCAACCTTGTTCTTGAAGACTCTTACTTCTACCCACTTCTTTTTACTAGAAATCAAGTTCAATAATCATGCATGAGTGTAAAAATTCTATTTTCAAAAGCTATTATATGCAAACCTCTCTTTACCCAATTAAAACTGAAAATCAAAGAAAATAGTTAGGGTTTTTACCTTGAAAATATTGGGGAAGTTGAATCCTTGCCCTAGAATCCCTTGGAATTAAGTAGTTGGAACAATCTTTGAAGATGAAGAACTTCTCTCTCTAAAAACCCTCTCTTCTCTCTCTAATTTTTGGTGAGATGATATGATAAAAATGAAGAAGAGGTGTGTTATATTAAAGAAGAGATCGGGTCAAAATGTTACAAAAACTGGGCCGGGGTCAAATATGCGGTCACTATGCGACCGCAGAATCAACATGCGGTCCGCATAGTGGCCGCAGAATGGCTCAAAAATTACGCAGGCTCTGGAACGATTTGCGGTCACTATGCGGACCGCATGTCGATTCTGCGGTCGCAAAAGTGCACCGCAGATTGACATGCGATCGCATATCGACCGCACATTGGACACAATTTTGGGCAACTCTCTGGAACGATTTGCGGTCACTATGCGGACCGCATATTGATTCTGCGGTCGCAAAAGTGCACCGCAGATTGACACTTTTTCGGAAAAATTATTTCTCTACATTTTGAAACTTAAATCACTACCAAGGGTCCGAACCGCGGCTCGCAAGCTCGCCGCGAAGAATTCTACGCATTCCTAACACATCATTCGGACCATGACACCACATCTACTAGGTTTTATGCACAAAAATTTCACGGGGCCTTACAAAAATAAACCACAGACACTTGATAACATCAACAGACTGATATTGGTACCAACAGCTAGCTTAATTTGACCCAAAACAACTTGAAACCAGTTTAATACTCTCTGAAGTTCCAATGGTTGAATAATGAATCGAAAGGGAGTATGAATGAATCGACCAACACCCAAGACTGTTCTATCAATCCAATAGAACAGTAAACTGGATTGAAACAATGAGACAGAGCAGAACCAGAATGTTTCTCCTTTCTTTCTTTCAAATTCTCTATCTTTTTCTCTGTCTCTCTATCCCCTCTCACTGCCCGTCCCTCTATCTATATATATTTTTTTGAAAAAAAACAGCTCCTAATGGTGCCACAGCTTAAACTAAACCCCAGCCCATTATATTCTCTGAACCCCCCACTACTAAGTGTCCTCATATGGGTTTTAACATTAAAAACACTTGATAGCATGAGACTAGTGGGATACCCTGCTGTACAGCAGGTTCCACTAGTCCCACTTATGGGCAGGAGATTAAGGAACTAATACTAATTAAGTCCTACCAACTGTATCCAATTAACCCCTAATCCAAAATCAAACAAACAACAAATCACAGACTAATGAATTGCATACGGGCAGACCAAGAAATGAGCAAACATACAAGCTAATTAATTTGTCGACGTTAAATAAACCAGACATACGAAGCAATTACAACATTACAATCAAACAAACTGGTGAAGATTGAATTGACCAAATAAAAAGGTCCATTGGGAAGAGTAGAAGAATGCTAAAACAATTTCTAAAACTAAAACACAAATACAAATACGGAATGCAAATAGAAATTGTAAGGGAAATGAATTACCTAAAAAGAATTTGCCGACCCAAGTTCGAACTTAGTTTGGAACTATTGAAGCCAAATGGGCTTTAATCGAGATGTTCTCGATTGAGAACACCTAGACTAAAGTCCCTTGGACTTCAATTGACGACTAATCCGGCTCGAATTGGGCTTCTTCAAAACTAGGGTTCTTGGGGCTCGAATTTAGGGCTTTAACATTTCTGGTAAGATTCAAACTAAACCAAGGTTAGTAGGGGTGTGGGGGAGGTGTGAGGAGTGATTGGTGTGAATTTGAGGTGGTTTGGGATGAACGTTCAAGTTCCGGCGAACTTCAAATTAATATTCGAAACGTTCGAGAAACATTCGAGACTAACGACTACCGGATCCATGTAGAGGGGGCTTGGGAGATTCTACGGTGTAAATTTGGGGTGGTTTGGCCTACCGGAACCGCCGTGAGGCGATTTCCGGCGGGCGGAGTGCGGCGGAGGCGGTGGGACTTAGCTTGTGTCTGAGAGAGACCATGAAGGTAGGGGTCTGGCTGGGGGGGGGGGCTGGGTAGGATATTGGAATATATAGCGGGGCTGCGATTGAATCCTGGCCGTTCGATCTAAAGAGATCGATGGTCTGGATCATCCCACTTATTCAAACGATGCCGTTTGGTTAAGTTGAAGCCGGGTTGGTCTTTGGGCAGACTGGGTCGGGCTAAAACTCGGTCGTGATGATATGGTATTGGCCGTTAGATCAACTGAATCAAACGGCCCAGATCGATGCCTCCTGAACGGGTGATAGGGGAGATCGTGGCCATAGGATCAATTCGAAATGAACGGCCACGATTGAGGATGAATTGGACTGGACTAGGGATAACTCGATTGGGCCTAGTTTCGGACTAGGTTTTGGCCCAAATCTGATTTCCTTATCTCTTTATTTCCTAAAACTAGACTCTATATTGTATTATACAAGTTAATCAGATTAACTTGTAACACATATAATTAATTTTTTACTAACAATTAACATAATTAAATACCAAATCCTACAATCATACACTAAAATGACAAGAAATGCGAAAAATACATTTTTATGATTTTTCATTTTCTTAAAAATAAACTTAACCATTTCTAAGTACGGAACTAATCCTACAAATATAAATGCAACATATTTGGTATATATTTTTTTTATTAATTTAAACAAATAGACGTGGGCACACAAATGCAAACAATAAGAAAAAGAACATGTAATCCACAAATATTGCAAACAAACGCAAAAACTCTTTTATTTTTGACATTTTGGGAGTAATTCTCGTATAGGGCAAAAATCACGTGCTCACAGCTGCCCCTCTTTGCGCGGAAACATGAAGAGTTTTCGTGCAAAGATAAGTGAGCGGATACGAGCAATTTTTTTTGCCCGTTCAAGCACTCCGTATGAAGCATTTTTGGAAAAGTTTGACCGAACCTTGCTTCAAAAGGTCTCCTACATATCCCTGGCTAAAAGGGAATCAGGTCAATGTAGTTTGGGAAGTTTTGGTAGCTGGGACTACCATGACTGCTGTGATCTTGCTGTTACTGCTGCTGCTGCTGTTGCCACTGCTTAACTGATCTCCTTATTACACCGTGCTAAACCAAAAATAAGAAGCTATACTAAGTTACAGTATTACAGATTCTTATCTATCTTTTCAACTTGATCTTGTCGTGTTCCCTGCCATCCTGCTGGCTCTGATGTTTTTCTTCACATGCTTCTTCTCTTCTGACAATCGTTATTTTGGCTTATCTTGATTGCCGGACTCCGACCATTGGTCCCTTCTTTGTGATCTTCGAACTATTCTCCTTCGAAGTCTGAACATGTCTTTCCGATCCTTGTTGCCTTCCTCTTGATTGGATTCATGCTGGGGAATTCCGTTACACTCTACCGCTTTCCTCAACAACTTTAAAATAAATCGCCACTCCATTCTTCAGGCGGGCTCCCTGACTTCAACTACGACTTCACAAATAAATCGCCACTCCATTCTTCGGGCGGGCTCCCTGATTTCAACTACAACTTCAAAATAAATCGCCACTCCATTCTTCAGGCGGGCTCCCTGACTTCAACTACAACTTCAAAACTAAATCGCCGCTCCATTCTTCAGGCAGGCTCCCTGACTTCAACTACGACTTCCAAATAAATCGCCACTCCATTCTTCAGGTGGGCTCCCCGACTTCAACTACAACTTCAAAATAAATCGCCACTCCATTCTTCAAGCGGGCTCCCTGACTTCATCTACGACTCACAACTAAATCGCCACTCGATTCTTCGGGCGGGCTCCCTGACTTCATCTACTACTCACAACTAAATCGCCACTCGATTCTTCAGGCGGGCTCCCTGACTTCAATTACAACTTCAAAATAAGATCGCCTTCCTTTACTTCTTGTACCATTTTATTCTTGCTGCATCGACTCTTGAATCATCATTTCTCCTAAATTTCCTTGTTTCGGAATTGTTTTCTTCCTCAGGCGGGCTCCCTGACTTCAAATACAACTTCAAAATAAATCGCCACTCCATTCTTCAGGCGGGCTCCCTGACTTCAACTACAACTTCTAAATAAATCGCCACTCCATTCTTCAGACGGGCTCCCTGACTTCAACTACAACTTCACTAATCTCAACCCATCCTTATCGCCTTCCTTTGTTTCCTGTACCATTTTCTTCTTCCTGCATCGTCTCTTGGGCCACCCCTTTCTTCTGAATTACCTTGTCTTGGAATTGCTTTCCCCCCGGGTCGTGTTACTTTTCCTTTGGCCGCCGGAGATTTCTTCGGAACTGTTTACTCACCTACTGGAGATGATGCTGCTGGGGAAGTATTCTTTATTTCCTCTTTTTCTTCGCCCTTCATTCTCTCTCGGGCTCGTTGGGGATTGAAATGTCATTAACTGAGGATTACCCTGGCGGGGGACCCCTTTTCCTTTTCCTTCTTCCCAGACCTCCTCCGAGACTCACGTTTTTGCTTCCTTGAAGAACTTATGGGATATAATGCTGCTGGGGGAATCTCGGAGTTAGTGTTTCATTTTCCCAACAACCGCTGGGGATGATACCAGGCTCAAAAATCAACCCCTCGTGTTGTCTGGCCTCTCTCAAAACTATTCTTCTCGGAACCGGTATTTCCCAAAATCTCGTTATCCTTATCCACTGGGTATTTGCTTTCAAGAAAATTTTCGCAATGGGAGAAAATTTTCTGCCCCAGTTTGATGACCTTCTACGTGGCATGCTTTTCCGCCGACGAACCCTCTTTTCCTGCTTTAAATCAAAGAAAAATTGTTAGTTTCAAAACGCAGTGAGTGGTCGTGCCACTCTTGTTGGGGCAATTTTCCTTTTCTCTTTCAGCTGCTTGGCCTCCCTCGAACTTTTGGGGACGACGTTGACACTTGCTGGGGATGGTGCTCTTTCCACGGATGGTCTCTCATCTCTCCTTTTATTCCAACCTTCGGTTTGGTCCGACCCTTTTAGCCGATGATCTGTTGTAATATGTGTCCATCGAACTCCATAATTCATGTGAACGTTCCAATCAACCTGTCATTCCAATCTTACTGTCGGAACGACTTTTGCCTTATTGCCTCGTTCCACGCCTATTCATCTTCATTGTACCGCTTTGGGAGACTTGGTAGTAAGCTTTGAAAGGTCAATTTTCGAAAACAAAAGAAGAGAAAAATGATAGATAAAGAATGCTGACCGCGAATGACAAAAGAAAGGGAAAACTTTTCTGAACTCAAAACCGGGAAAAACTTATCTGAATGTGTAACTGATCTAATGGTTATGCCGCGCCTTTGAGATTAATCTACCCAGTCTATTTATGTCAATCACTTTCTGATGGCCGCGTTTTGCTAGAAGCAAACGAATGTCCCAACCTTGTCTCATACAGACACCTTGTAACAATCTCGCCTTGTCACCTCATAGTGCCCTTCAAAGGGTTTTCACTAATGAGATTCTCTCATTTCTCTCGATCTCCCGTCGCCTTAGGGTGCCTGTAAAGGTTTTCACCGTAAGACTCTCTCATTTTATTTCTCTTCGCTTTCTTCGCCTTAAGGTGCCCGCGAGGGTTTTCACCGTTAAGGCTCTCTCATTTCGCTTTCTTTCCAGGCTGGGGCATTACCCATGAGATTCCCTCTAAAGAATTATCCCTTTTCGGCTTGTGCATCCTGGATTCAATCGAGGATCGGAGTGTCGCTCTTGGCTTCCATTCACATGACTTGGCATTTCTCAAATACTGATCGAGAGGTCTTTTTCGGTCATTAATGTGGTTTTTATGCGCGAGGCTAAAGAAAAAAGGTTTCACCTCAACGGTTAGCTTATTACAACTTTCGGAATCCACATCATCCTTTCAAATGAAACAATGACTTCTGCCCCAGTTTTGTTGCTTGGGTAATCTTTGATTTTTATTTTATTATGACCGAGCCGTGTGGCGCCTACGTATCCTTCTTGAGGAATCAGGTCAAACGTAGTTCACTTTTTCCTGTATCTTTTCTTTGTTTCTTTTTCTATTTTGTTACACATCTTCCTTGATGATTCCGAAAGAGGGTATATGAAAGAATAATTAAGGCTCAAAGGGGAAAAACAAGGGTTAAAGTGTTTGGGTAGTAGAAAAATTGCCTCTGTCATTTCATTCTCCGAAAAATGCCAACTACAAACAAACAAAACCAAACGTTGACAAATGCATTAAAGAATTACACATAATATCTCTTGACTGCATCAGAATTGATAGCCATATCAGTGCATCTTCCCTCAATATCGGTTAGACATAGCGCGCCGCTGGATAACACCCTAGTCACAACAAATGGTCCTTGCCAATTTGGAGCGAACTTGCCTTTCGCTTCTGCCTGATGTGGTAGAACTCTCTTCAACACATGTTGTCCCACTTCAAATTTCCTGGGACGTACCTTCTTGTTATATGCTCTTGCCATTCTCTTTTGATACAATTGGCCATGACATACCGCTGTCAATCTCTTTTCATCGATCAAGCTCAATTGCTCCAATCGGGTTTTGACCCACTCATCGTCGTCAATTTCAGCCTCAGCGATGATTCAGAGGGATGTAATTTCAACTTCTGCTGGTATTACTGCTTCAGTCCCGTACACCAACAAGTAAGGAGTTGCACCTACCGAAGTTCGGACGGTAGTGCGATAACCCAACAGTTCGAATGGTAACTTTTCATGCCATTGCCTAGACCCTTCTACCATCTTCCTCAATATCTTCTTTATATTCTTGTTTGCTGCCTCAACCGCACCATTTGCTTTGGGACGATATGGTGTGGAATTTCGGTGTGTAATCTTGAACTATTGGCAGACCTCCTTCATCAATCCGCTGTTAAGATTGGCACCGTTATCTGTGATGATTATCTTTGGAATTCCAAACCTGCAGATGATGTGGGAATGTACGAAGTCCACCACCGCCTTCTTGGTCACTGATTTGAAGGTTTTGGCCTCCACCCACTTGGTAAAATAATCGATCGTTACCAGAATGAACCTATGACCATTGGAAGCTGCAGGTTCTATAGGTCCGATAACATCCATACCCCACGCGACAAATGGCCATGGCGCCGACATTGTATGCAATTCGGTCGGTGGAGAATGAATAAAATCTCCGTGTATCTGACACTGATGGCATCTTCGCACGAAACTTATGCAATCACGCTCCATAGTGAGCCAATAATATCCTGCTCGAAGAATCTTCTTTGCCAATACATATCCGCTCATGTGTGGCCCACAAACTCCCGAGTGTATATCTGTCATCACTGTTGTGGCTTGACTCGCATCTATACATCTCAACAATCCCAAATCTGGGGTTCTTTTGTACAGCACCCCTCCACTAAGGAAAAATCCGTTCGCCAATCACCGAATAGCTCTCTTTTGATCTCCAGTTGCCTGTTCTGGGTATACTCCTAACCTGAGGTACTCTTTGACATCATGAAACCATGGCTCCCCATCCATCTCTTCTTCTATCATGTTGCAATAAACATGTTGATTTCGAACCTGAATATGTAACGGATCGACACGAACCTTGTCCGGGTGATGTAGCATTGACGCCAAAGTAGCTAGAGCATCGGCAACCTCATTATGCATCCTTGGGATGTGCCTGAATTCTACTGATCGAAAGCGCTTGGTCAGATCATGCAAACACTGACGATACGGGATAAGCTTTAAATCTCTGGTTTCCCATTCTCCCTGAATCTGATGTACCAAAAGGTCCGAGTCCCCGAGGACCAAGACGTCCTGTACATCCATGTCCACCGCTAATCGCAACCCTAAGATACATGCCTCGTACTCAGCCATATTGTTGGTACAATGAAAACGCAGTTGAGCAGTAACAGGATAATGATGTCCTGTTTCAGAGATAAGCACGACCCCTACTCCGACTCCTTTTGCGTTCGTCGCTCCGTCGAAGAAAAGCTTCCACCCTGGCTCCTCGGTTAATTCCAACCCATCAATTTGCAATACTTCTTCGTCCGGAAAATACGTCCTCAAAGGTTTGTATCCGTCATCGACAGGATTCTCAGCTAAGTGATCGGCTAGGGCTTGAGCTTTCCTAGCCGTCCTTGTCACATATATGATGTCGAACTCTGTAAGTAATATTTGCCATTTTGCTAACCTCCCCGTAGGCATGGGCTTCTGGAAAATATACTTCAACGGGTCCAAACGCGAAATGAGGTAAGTGGTATAAGAGGATAAATAATGTTTCAGCTTTTGGGCTACCCAAGTCAAGGCACAACATGTCTTTTCCAAATGAGTGTACTTAACCTCGTGGACCGTGAATTTCTTACTGAGGTAGTAAATGGCCCGTTCCTTTCTGCCAGTAAGATCGTGCTGCCCCAGTACGTAGCCGAACGAATTCTCCAAAACCGTTAGATAAAGAATCAGGGGTCTACCCGGTTCAGGCGGAACTAGTACGGGTGGGTTTGACGGATACCCTTTGATTTGGTCAAACGCTTCCTGACATTCTGTCGTCCATTCTATCGTAGCGTCTTTCTTCAACAGACGGAATATGGGTTCACAGGTTGCTGTAAGCTGAGCAATAAACCTACTGATGTAATTTAATCTTCCCAACAAACTCATTACCTCTGTTTTATTCCTTGGCGGGGGTAACTCTTGGATGGACTTGATTTTGGATGGGTCCAACTCAATGCCCCGTCGGCTGACGATGAATCCTAGCAACTTTCCTGATGGAACTCCGAATGCACATTTGGCTGGATTAAGCTTGATATCATATCTTCGAAGTCTTTGGAAAAACTTCCCGAGATCGGCAATGTGGTCTTCTTGACGTCTAGATTTTATGATCACATCATCCACGTACACTTCAATTTCTTTGTGTATCATGTCATGGAATACCGTAGTCATCGCCCTCATGTATGTTGCCCCTGCATTCTTCAAACCGAATGGCATCACCCGGTAGCAATAAGTCCCCCATGGTGTGATGAAAGCCGTCTTTTTTGCGTCCTCTTCATCCATCAAGATCTGATGATATCCCGCGTAGCAGTCTACAAAGGATCCGATTTCACGTCCGGCGCAATTATCAATCAGGATATGGATATTGGGAAGTGGGAAATTATCCTTAGGGTTCGCCTTGTTGAGATTGCGGTAGTCCACGCATACTCTGATCTTTCCGTCTTTCTTTGGCACCGGTACTACGTTAGCCAACCATTCAGGGTATCGAGTGACACGAATGACTTTCGCCTGCAACTGCTTGGTTACTTCCTCCTTGATCTTTACACTCATCTCCGTCTTGAATTTCTGCAGTTTTTGCTTGACGGGAGGACATGCCGGGTCATTGGTTAATTTGTGAACCACTAGATCAGTGCTGAGTCCTGGCATGTCGTCGTACGACCATGCGAAAATGTCTTTAAACTCCATGAGTGTTTTGATCAACTCTTCTCTCAGGTTGGGTTCAATATGGACACTTATTCTGGTTTCTTTGACGTCATCTGTGTCCCCCAGATTAACAACCTCAGTATCATTTAAATTTGGTTTGGGTTTTTCCTCGAAGTGACTTAATTCATCACCGATTTCTTCTACGGCTTCATCATCGCCGTATTCCGATTCACTCTCGTCACCTCTTATTTCATGCTTTATTATTTCCAAACCAGATTGACTTTCTAGACTGGGTTGATTAATCTTTAAGCACGCCATATCATTAAGATCAGTTGAAAGAAAGCTGCTCAGAAAAGTAAAAAGAAGGAAAATAAACAAAATTAGACACGAAGGGAACAAAATTTCATTAATGGGAACAGTACAAGGAAAAACAAGCTTGCAAACTCAAATCAAAATGAACTAAAACAAATGGATTTTACTTCGGGGACAACCCCAACACAAAATTTCGAAAGAAAACAATCCAAAACAAACTACCAAGACTCCTTCCGGACAGGGAGAGGAGTAGCCTTCCAATTATTCAATTTTGCTTTTGATCCCACAAACTGTATCTCGGCATGGCTGGATCCTTCGCCATCCTCTAGCATGCATACATCTACGAATAGGTCCTCGAATTTTCTTAAGAACTCTTCGTCTGGCCTAACCATAGGACTGGGAATCTTTGTCGTCGGATGTCCTCTTACTCCAGACCTGACAAAAGATTGGGAAAGGCGCGGAACAGGCTTCGGGAGCACCCATGTCTTCTGCTTATTCCTCTTGGCTCGCTGGATGTCCTCTGATGTTGGCTTGAATCCCAAGCCGAAGGTTCCCACATTTTCGACCACGGATACCGGTTGTATGATTCCTTGCAGAGATGCACCTAAACCTTTGCCGGGTACGAAACCGTTTCTCAGCATTTCATGAGCCACCATGACGTCGGCAGTAATGATTCTGTCATTGGGAATGCATTCCCCTTCCGGAACTCGGTTGGCGGATACCACATCGCAGATCTGGTATACCCATGGCCCAACATCTTCTTCCGTCTCAACAAAGGGGACGATGGTGCCTGGTTGTAGATCATTCTCTCCATGGACTACGATCTCCTGTTGGTCCCACTCAAACTTGACTAGTTGGTGTAGGTTGGATGGAACTGCTTTTGCGGCATGGATCCACGGTCGCCCTATCAGAAGGTTATATGAAACTACCATGTCCAGCACCTGGAATTCCATGGTGAACTCCACTGGTCCGATTGTTAAGATCAACACTATGTCCCCGACCGATGCCTTGCCTCCTCCATCAAACCGTCGGACACATATGATGTTCTTGCGTATCCTGCCGATATCCACTTTCAACTTGTGTAGTGTAGAGAGAGGACAAATATTCGCACTGGACCCATTGTCGACCAGGACTTTGCTGACCACCGACTCCTCACACTTCACCGTAAGATATAAAGCCCTGTTGTGCTCGGTGCCTTCCTCAGGCAACTCGTCATCGATGAAGGTGATCCGATTCGCTTCGAAGATCCTATTGGTGATCTTCTCCAAATGACTCACCGAGATTTTATCAGGTACGTGGGCCTCATTCAGAACTTTCATCAAAGCTTGCCGGTGTTCTTCATAATGTATCAGCAAGGACAACAATGAGATTTGCGCAGGGGTTTTCTTCAACTGTTCTAAGACAGAATAATCATGTAGCTTCATCTTTTTCAGGAATTCTTCTGCCTCTTCGTCAGTTACCGGCTTTTTCAGTGTTGCCGGAGTGGTCTTCCTCAATTCTGCAGGGGCAAAACATCTCCCTGAACGGGTCAACCCTTGCGTTTCACAGACTTCTTCTTTAACTTCTTTTCCTTTGTAGGTTGTCGTGATCCGATCATAATTCCATGGAATAGCTTTGCAATCAACTATTGGCAACTGTATTGCTGGCTTGATGATGAAAGGATCCACTCGAACGCCTGCTACAGTCAAGACGGGTTTGGTTGCTGCCCCTGGTACAACTATTTTTACTCCCTCTGGCCTCATGGGCACTTTGTTCACACTTCCCTTTTCTGCTTCCAATCCTCCTTGTACGTCCTTCTTGCAGATGAATGACTCCTCAAGGCTTGGCCCCTTTTTCATTCCTACCCCACTAGACTTGATCATCATTATAGTCTGAGAGGTTTTCTCCTTTCCCTCTTCTACCCGTACCAACTCGATCATGTTGGTCTCATGATGAGTTGGAAGTGGATTTTGGTTGATGTTGGGCTCCGCCGGAGTCTGGACCTCAATTTGGCGAGTGTCGATGAGTTCCTGGATAGCTGTTTTCAACCTCCAACACTTTTCCGTGTCGTGCCCCGGACATCCCTGAGCAGTATGCACAATTTATTGAATGATCCAGATTCTTTGGAAGAGGGTTTGGTAGCTTAGCCTCGACCGGATTTAGCAACCCTACTTGCTTCAAACGGTGGAATAAACTGGTGTAAGACTCTCCCAAGGGAGTAAAAGTCTTTAGCCTTGGCGCCCTGTCGCTCTTGAATGCTTGGTTCGGACGAAAACCCGCGCCCGTGGGATTTCTATATGCTCTTGGGGGTGGATAATTATTTTGCGGGTTTGGTGCACGCCATGGTGCATGGACGGGAGGTGTGGCATATGACTGGGCGTGATGGACAGTAAAATGGGGATCAGGTGCTGGATAGTAGTGTTGCGGGTGGTTATATGGATTGTGGAAGTAATTTTGGTGGTTAGGCTGTGGCGGGTTATACTGGGGTGCGGGGCCTCTATTTCTGAACCATGTTCCGGAATCGACTGTCGTGACTTCTTCTTTCCTCTTTTTCCCAAGCACTCCTCCGGTACCACTTTGAATAGCTTGGGTGGTGGCCTTTAACGCTGAATAACTCATGATCTTATTAGCTTTCAAACCTTCCTCGATCATAGCCCCCATTTTTATCACCTCAGTGAATGACTTACCCACGGACGTCACCAGATGTCCGAAATAGGTTGGCTCCAGTGTCTGCAGGAAGTAATCCACCATCTCGTTCTCTCTCATAGGCAGATCTACCCTTGCTGCCTGTTCCCTCCAGCGGAAGCCAAATTCTCTGAAACTTTCGGCGAGTTTCTTCTCTAACTTTAGCAATGATAAGCGGTCGGGGACTATTTCAAGATTGTACTGGAACTGGCCAATGAATGCTTGAGCCAAATCATCCCATGTAAACCATCTGCTTGGATCCTGCCTAGTGTACCACTCTAGTGCGGATCCCCCAAACTCTGACCTAAGTAAGCTATCAGAATCTCGTCTCGTCCTCCGGCTCCTCGCAATTTATTACAAAACCCTCGAAGATGGGCTACTGGATCACCATGCCCCTCTTATAGGTCAAACTTGGGCATTTTGAACCCGGCTGGCAACTGGACATCTGGGAATGGACACAGATCTTTGTAAGCGACACTGACTTGGTTGCCCAAACCATGCATATTCCTGAAGGACTGCTCCATGCTTTTAACTTTTCGAATAACTTCCTCATGCTCCAAATTTTGGAAGTGCTTTTCCGGTTCTTCCGGGTTATCCTAGTGAGGGGTGTGCGGATGCGGTTCAGGAGCCCTAAAGGTAGGCTCGGGAGGATAGTAAGAATTGTCATGGATTTGAACATGCGACTCACCGGATGACTTTTGTAGATTAGCAGGTGGAGGTGCCACAAAAACAAGGGTGACCGTGGGAGGAGGATTTTGTTTGGCTGGTGGAATTTGGGTGGTATAAGGGTTTTCCCCTTGATAGTATGGATAGATCGGGGCGCTTGTCGAAGGATCAAGGGGTGGGTGTTCTGGAGCTGATGCGAGAGTAGGGAGGTTTGGTGAGGACTGTCCCCTAGCCCAGGCTAGGTGCATCTCTGTTATCTGCTGTCTCAACCGATCTACCTCTTCTTTTATGATCTGTATTTCCGATTTCTCTTCCTCGAGACTTTTACCGGAACTAGACATACTTGCTGGAATTGGCCCTTTAGATCTAGTACGGTAATGGTGGCTGGCCAGTATATTCTGTCAAACCGACTGCTAAACTTTCTGGAAATGCAACAAACTTGTTAGCTTACTGAGTTTAACAGATATGTTATAGCACGTTGGATGCAATGCACCTATCCAATTAACCCTTTCTATATGTACTCATCACATGCGTCATTCCAGTTTTTTTTTTTAATTATCCTTGAAGACCTTGTTGTTATTAACCTCCAAATTCTTTTATTTTCTTTTTAGTGGTGGTCGAATCTTATGTGGATTACCTACGTATCACGTCCCTGTGTGAATCAGACCGAGCGTAGTTCTAATAACAAAATTGTGGCGAAATTCTGGAATTCTTATATAAAAACTCTTATGGTTACAAAACCTATTTTACAATAATCAACAAAATAAGAGAAATGCTTGACTCGAGAATAAAATGCCAACCCAACTTGACTCAAAATTTCAAAAATACATTTTTAATCAAAAGTCTAATGCTCTTAAATTCCCGGGGGCCCGCGAGGCATCATTCGGCCTTGCCGCGGGCCTTGGTGTGAGGTCCCTGTGTAGTTCCCTTAACTCTCTCATGATCTGATGAACGTAGTCCATAACCGAAGCAAAAAGGGCGGTGCGGGGCATTTGTTCACAAGCTAAGCATTTCATGGTGACATAATGCCCGATTTCTCCAATTCTGTCCTTGATCATGTCCCTTTCTCTGAGTAGCTATTCTATCGGCTGGTTCTTCGCCCCCAATCTTTGAGCATTGTTGGTGACTTGGTCTAAGAGCCTATCCACTAGTTCTTGCAGTCGGGCCATCAAATTGTGACAACGGTCGAGGTCTGCTCAGGCATCCCGGGCTTGCTTGAAAACCCGTTCCCTAAGGATAACATTTGCTTCCCTTAGATTAGTGATGATCTCAACGTACTCTTCTTCCACCCATTGTAGGTGAAGTGCCTGTTGATGTGCCTCCTTTATCCAGCTAGCACGGATCCTCATTGTTTGGGTCTTCGACTCTTCCAATTCTCTTTGGACATCGGCAACTTGGTTTTTTAAACCCTTTATCAATTTTTCGTCCGATCGACTCCTCAACTGTCTGTCAGCATCCCTTTTCATTTGCTGGATTTGAGCTCTCAAAAAGTCATTTTCTTGTGCCAACTTCTTTTTATCTCCTTCGTCGGCGGCAGCTTGCATATCCTTTTCAAATTGGAGATCTTGGACCCGTTGCTCTATCTTGCCAATCCTTGTTCTGTAAACCTCTTCCTTGGCTAACCAGTCCCATTGTTCTTGTGATGCTTCAGCAAATTCCCTGAGGTGGGGCCTTTTTGTGGGCCTTTGATGCTCCAGGTCTCTGCTATACCATGCAGGGTATTCTGACAATACTTCGCCTCGGGCTCGATCTCGCACCCGAGTGTCTATCTTCAATGTTTGACACTCACTCCAAATCTTTCGGACCAACGCTTCAGGGAACTGTCCTCCCGGTCCAATTTCAACTACATGTGGGCTGAGGTCTTCTTCTTTTGGGATTATTTGGCATCGTCCCAACTGTCTCAATACTCGACGTGGTGCGTAGGGCTGGATGTTGTTGAGGCCCATTAGTAATAAATATGATTCCGTGGCCGATGCATATATGACTTTGTCCACGGGTAGCCAGCCAAATGTCCATTTTATCTTACTGGCCGGAATCAAACGCAAAAGTCGTATCCATCCGCTAATCCCCTCCGGCAAATCATGTCCCTCGACCCTCGTAGGGAATTCTTCTATACAGGTTTTCTCCGATAAACTATACCTCATAAACTGCGGGCGACGACATAAGTGATCAATCATCCACATTTGTAGCAGTACATTGTAAGCTTTAAAGAAGACCCCTCCAGCTTTGCAAATAGTGAGTGCACGGGAGATATCTGATATTATCATGGGAGCCAAAGTACTATTGTCTTGTTTCATCAAAGTGCTGACGACCCCTGCCACATGTATGTTGATATTCCCGTCCTTTCTGGGAAATATCAATGATCCTAGGAAAGCTATCATGAAGGCGATGCGTCTATGCTCTTCCCATTTTAACTGGTTTTCTCCACTGCAGATTTTGCTTTTGTGTTTGTTGAAACCCCCATAATGACCATATTTGTCATATAGAAATGCTAAAGTGCAGAACCCTTCTGATAAATCTGGGTTGTGTATAGTTTTGCGGATTTTCACGGTATCCAAAAATCTATGTACTGTCACGACCCTTGGTGCAATGAGATACTGTTCCCTCATAGGGACTTTTGGTCTTCCGATATATCCGGCCAATTCTTCCAATGTTGGCATGAGTTCAAAGTCTGAAAAGTGGAACACATTGTGTGCTGGATCCCAGAATGAGATCAGGGCTCGTATGATGTCTCCTCTCGGGGAAATATTTAGTAGCCCCACTAGATTTCCCAGGTACAACTTAACCGCGTCTTGTCCTTGCTCGCCCAAGTCGTTCCACCACATATGCAAACTTAAGGGGACCTTGTTTATGATAGCTTCGGTTGTATTCTGACTCGTGCTCATTCTGCACATTTATTAAGGTAGTTTTTAGACGAAAGAAAAATCTTGATTTGACCCAAACAAAAACTATCTTTTCTTTAAAAAAAAAACAGAACGGGCCACAGGAATTGACTGGTCAAAATATTAAGACTGATGAAAAGGTGGTCTTTGAGGCAAAGTTAAACATCTTGGCATTCCGTCATTATTTCTTCTTTCATAATAAAAAAACTTATTTTGAAACATAGGGAAGTTGGACATGTTAAAGGCTGCCTACGTATCTCACATCCGGTGAGAATCAAACCGGCGTAGTTTAATTAATGGACGAACTATTTTAAAACAACATTCTCTTGTTCTTTCAAAATTGAATTCGTAATAAGACAGTCCTTTCTACAAAACCTTTTTTTTTTTAAATGAAATTTTTATTTTTATTTTTATTTTTACACCTTCTTTTCTCTGTCTTTTATTATATCCTTCGACGTTTAAAAGTTGGTCAGCATGCGAGTCCAGGACAAATAAATGCAACATGCGAAATGCTCATACGAGGTCATACTATATCCGGTTACCTGTCCTAGAGGGACCCAACCCCTGTGTTGAGTCCCCTAAGTCAAAACATGATGCAAATAATTGTCCTAATTTAGGCTCAATATCCTGATTTTTTTTTTTTGATACTAGACTGTGTACCCGAGCAGACAACTCGGATTGAGGAGGGGGCTACGTACCGGGGACCCGCGGGATCGTCCGGCTTTGCAACTTGTCCTGCCTCTTTTCTTATTTTTGGTATTGACACTAACAGAAAGGGGAGTCTCAACCAGTAAGCACATCCCCGGGGGTAAGAAGAGAAGGGTTTTCGGCACAGTTTTATATATATACAATTCACGCAATATCAAAGCAGTAAACATGTAGCACATTAATCAAAATATATAATGAAATCAGATATAAGCAAAAACAGCAATTTAACTGAGCTCGAATTCTTAAACCCTGAACCGAAGTTCTGGGTTATTGGTCCCCAGCAGAGTCGCCAGAGCTGTCACACCTCCTTTTTACACATAAGGTAAATGTGCTACCGTTTATTAATACACCCCGAGAAGGAATATAATAATTGATGAAGGAGTTTTTCCAATTTAAGGACGGTCGGAACGGGATCCGTTTCATTTAATTATTCAGAGTCGCCACTTGGGAAAATAGTGGTGTCCCAAGTCACCGGTTTTAATCCCGAACCGAGGAAATTTATGACTCTGTATTACAGTCTGCGAAACTAGAAACCTGGATAAGGAATTCTGTTAACCCGGGAGAAGGGGTTAGGCACTCCCGGATTCCGTGGTTTTAGCACGGTCGCTCAACTGCCATATTTGCTTTCTATCTGATTTCTTTGTATGTTTCAATTATGTGCTTTGATATTCCGCTTTATCATTTTTTAATGAATTGCGACGTCACTAAAACACATTTCGAGTCACACCGCAACCAGGTACGCCTGTGACTTTAATGCGTTTCAGTTTCGCCGAGATTAGAATTTGGGTCACATAAATGTGCACCCGTATTTAGGAAAGTAATTTTATTAAAGTCGTGCCTAAAGAGTCTATCGTGTTGTTAACTTTGGGAAAGACCGTGAAGTTTGCTAAACAGTCCTTCCAAATCTAAGATTTTCATAACAATTGTTGAGGGCCCCGCGATTGTGTATTTAGTGCGGCAAGGCTCATCTCACTTTTATTAAAGGTCATACCTAAGTAACTAAATTTTCTATTTATTTGTCTCTAATGATTGATTAATTCACGAGTACAAGTTTAAATTCCGAATTCAATTTCTAGTTCGAGTAAGAAGAGCAAAACTATTTAGCTTGGACCACGCTATTTACTTCAAAGTCCAATATCATATTTACCAATTAATTTTATATGTCGGGGCTTTTATTTTAAATTGTCACTATACTTGACTCTTTACTCCCCTTTTAAAAAATAGGCTTCAGCGTGGCCTTTTCTTTTTGGGCCTAAATTCGAATCCAATATAAAGGAATTGTATGAAACTTAACTACATAATCTAACTCTATATGCAAGTTACTAAGGCTCTGTTTACAGTTACACTAATGTATTGCTTAACAATAGTCAAAGCTGCAAATGAACTAACTAAAACTATCTATTTACTTTGCTCTTTTAACAATCTATACCTAGAGTGATTACTCTAATTATTTGATCTAAGTCGCCAGTTCTGTTCTTTGCTCATAATAATGTATTTTGTTTTATAGTTACGTCTTGTTTAGTTTCAATTGTAGTGTTCTTTTATGTTGCACCTGGAACACGGGCTTATTATGAAACTGTTAACATAATATGTGCTTTTACTACAAACTAATGTTAATCTAGCTAAACATGGCAGAACTAAACCAATAACAGAGATTAAAATCCTAGGCTATAAGAAGGTTGAAACTAGAATGTTCAATTAATTTGACTTTAGCTTTTGAATTAAGCATACTGCAACAATTTCAAATGAATACAACTATCAATAATTCAAGTTACACGGCAATAACAGGAACTCGTATAACTCTCCAAACTGCAGTTCATCATTTGATTTTAGAGCAGTGTGTACACTGTCTCTCTAGTTCAGAATGGACAGAAGAAGTACCTGGATGATGACAAAAGAAGAAGGAAAGGAGCAATCAACAGCAGTAACACAGTAGCAATGGGACAGCTAAGAAAACCAACACAGCACCAACTTGACAAAGTGAAAACCCCAGGAACACCACAGCAACAAACCCAGTATTTAAATCGACCCAGGAATGGTCCAAAGCTAAACCAAACTAACTGATATCCCCAACAACACCAAGTGACCCAAACAATGAAACCAAACAGCTTGAAACAGACCAACTTTTCACTTCAAAATAAACCACAGACACTTGAAAACATCAACAGACTGATATTGGTACCAACAGCTAGCTTAATTTGACCCAAAACTACTTGAAACCAGTTTAATACTCTCTGAAGTTCCAATGGTTGAATAATGAATCGAAAGGGAGTATGAATGAATCGACCAACACCCAAGACTGTTCTATCAATCCAATAGAACAGTAAACTGGATTGAAACAATGAGACAGAGCAGAACCAGAATGTTTCTCCTTTCTTTCTTTCAAATTCTCTATCTTTTTCTCTGTCTCTCTATCCCCTCTCACTGCCCGTCCCTCTATCTATATATATTTCTTTGAAAAAAAACAGCTCCTAATGGTGCCACACCTTAAACTAAACCCCAGTCCATTATATTCTCTGAACCCCCCCACTACTAAGTGTCCTCGTATGGGTTTTAACATTAAAAACGCTTGATAGCATGAGACTAGTGGGATACCCTGCTGTACAGCAGGTTCCACTAGTCCCTCTTATGGGCAGGAGATTAAAGAACTAATACTAATTAAGTCCTACCAACTGTATCCAATTAACCTCTAATCCAAAATCAAACAAACAACAAATCACAGACTAATGAATTGCATACGGGCAGACCAAGAAATGAGCAAACATACAAGCTAATTAATTTGTCGACGTTAAATAAACCAGACATACGAAGCAATTACAACATTACAATCAAACAAACTGGTGAAGATTGAATTGACCAAATAAAAAGGTCCATTGGGAAGAGTAGAAGAATGCTAAAACAATTTCTAAAACTAAAACACAAATACAAATACGGAATGCAAACAGAAATCGTAAGGGAAATGAATTACCTCAAACGAATCCGCCGACCCAAGTTCGAACTTGGTTTGGAACTATTGAAGCCAAATGGGCTTTAGTCGAGATGTTCTCGATTGAGAACACCTAGACTAAAGTCCCTTGGACTTCAATTGACGACTAATCCGGCTCGAATTGGGCTTCTTCAAAACTAGGGTTCTTGGGGCTCGAATTTAGGGCTTTAACATTTCTGGTAAGATTCAAACTAAACCAAGGTCAGTAGGGGTGTGGGGGAGGTGTGAGGAGTGATTGGGGTGAATTTGAGGTGGTTTGGGATGAACGTTCAAGTTCCGGCGAACTTCAAATTAATATTCAAAACGTTCGAGCAACATTCGAGACTAACGACTATCGGATCCATGTAGAGGGGGCTTGGGAGATTCTACGGTGTAAATTTTGGGTGGTTTGGCCTACCGGAACCGCCGTGAGGCGATTTCCGGCGGGCGGAGTGCGGCGGAGGCGGTGGGACTTAGCTTGTCTCTGAGAGAGACGATGAAGGTAGGGGTCTGGGGGGGGGGGGGGGGGGCTGGGTAGGAGATTGGAATATATAGCGGGGCTGGGATTGAATCCTGGCCGTTCGATCTAAAGAGATCGATGGTCTGGATCATCCCACTTATTCAAACGATGCCGTTTGGTTAAGTTGAAGCCGGGTTGGTCTTTGGGCACACTGGGTCGGGCTAAAACTCGGGTCGTGATGATATGGTATTGGCCGTTAGATCAACTGAATCAAACGGCCCAGATCGATGCCTCCTGAACGGATGATAGGGGAGATCGTGGCCATAGGATCAATTCGAAATGAACGGCCACGATTGAGGATGAATTGGACTGGACCAGGGATAACTCGATTGGGCCTGGTTTTGAACTAGGTTTTGGCCCAAATCTGATTTCTTTATCTCTTTATTTCCTAAAACTAGACTCTATATTGTATTATATATATATATATATATATATATATATATATATATATATATATATAATCAGATTAACTTGTAACACATATAATTAATTTTTTACTAACAATTAACATAATTAAATACCAAATCCTACAATCGTACATTAAAATGACAAGAAATGCGAAAAATACATTTTTATGATTTTTCATTTTCGTAAAAATAAACTTAACCATTTCTAAGTACGGAACTAATCCTACAAATATAAATGCAACATATTTGGTATATATATTTTTTTTATTAATTTAAACAAATAGACGTGGGCACACAAATGCAAACAATAAGAAAAAGAACATGTAATCCACAAATATTGCAAACAAACGCAAAAACTCTTTTATTTTTGACATTTTGGGAGTAATTCTCGTATAGGGCAAAAATCATGTGCTCACAACAATGATACGCAATTTTAAAATAAGAATGAGTCTGAAATAGCAATAAATAAATAATTACTGCAACCGTCTACAACTAATCTAACAACAAGTAACCAACACAACATACACTCAAATCAACAAGTCCAGGACCTGTGGGAAATGAACCCACAGTTCCTCTCTATATCCAACAACTCAGGAACTATGGGAATTTAACCCGCAGTCCCAATATCAGTATCTCTGGGTCTCCGGGAATCGAACCCGCAGCCCGTATCTCAATATCTCAGGATGTGTCTCAATATCTCAGGATCTCTGGGAATCGAACCCTCAGTCCACATCTCAATAAATATATCAATAAACTCCGGGTCTCCGGGAATCGAACCCGCAGCCCTTGGATCTCCGGGAATCGAACCCGCAGTCTACATCTCAGTAAATATATCAATAAACTTCGGGTCTCTGGGAATCGAACCCACAGCCTTGGGATCTCTGGGAATCGAACCCGCAGTCCACCAACACAACAAATAAAGAAACGCATAGAGAAAATATATTATGCTTAACTACAACTTCACCTAAACTAGTACCAATAATTTTCAAGAAGTTCAAATAAGACAATTAGGCAATTAGATACATAAATCCTATCTAGTCATGCTTTTCTAGCGAATACCAGGTAAATGTAACAATTTAATCTACTAAGAACTGGAATATCACAAATCAGACAATTCAAGTACAATGAGTTACAACAACCAGCGCATGTACACGCCCGTCACCTCATGCACAAGGCTTTTCAACTATCACATAATATCTTAGGGGCGAGGCGAAGGTTCCCCACACGAGGTTAGACAAGCCACTTACCTCGACTCTGGTAAAAAACCGCTAAGAGACAACTCTCTTGCCACGAATGTCGGCCTCCACAGGTGTAGTATCTGATAAAAATCAATAGAATCACATCAAAATAGGCCAATTAGGCATTACCCAATCAAAACAATTCAAAGTACACCAAAACCACAAGTTGTTGTCACGACCCCAATCCCGGTCGTGATGGCGCCCAACACAACTGCTAGGCAAGCCCGACCATTTACACTCTCATACCGAGCATGAAGCTCAAATCAATTACCTGAACATTTATGTCAATAATAAAGCATAACTGTATAACCACCCCAAAGATCTAGGGTCACGAGTTTGGAGCCTCTAAACAAGATCGGATAACAACATCTAAACCAAACACTAAAGTCTGAATAATTTATATACAAAGGAAAAAAAGAATAAGAAGAGAAGCCAGGTTCTGTGAACGCCAGCAGCTACCTCAGCAACTCGGATAAATATTGATAAAAGCTGGAGTGCTCGTCTATCCCTCCTGTGTACCTGAATCTGCACACAAAGGTGCAGGGAGTAGGGGTGAGTACTAAGTACTCAGTGAGTAATAAATATATAAAAGCAGTTGAAAGTAAGAAATCCACAGAATACCATAATATGAAGCTAAACTACAGTCCGAATCTCCTACGAACTAGCATCAACAGTACAATATAACTACCACAGAATAATTCAACAAATAAAGATGCAATGCAATGCACATAACCACTACGGCATGTAGCCCGATCCATTTAACGTCGAAGGCGCTCACTGGGGGTGTGTACAGACTCCGGAGGGGCTCCTACAGCCCAAGCGCAAAATACCGCTGCGGCGTGCAGCCCGATCCTCATATCATAATAACCATTGCGGCGTGCAGCCCGATCCATCCTCAGTCCACAATAATAAGATAAGTCACAAACAGCTCAATTTACTTATTTACAGATTCCAGTTCATAATTTATGAAAATACTTTATCTTTTATTTTATTTTGCAGAACCGTTGACTTAGAATTTCAATATTGTGATTTCAAATTCCAGGACTGTGATCAGTGATTAAGCAGGTATAGCTATCACATATATACTATCTCTTAAGGATACTACAGGTCGGCACAAGGCCCCAAACAAGGCTTACAACCCACAAATAAGTCAAACACAGTGTATTTCCATCACTAGCATATTATTCATATCCGAGATGGACCAAGTCTCAATCCCCAGTCACAATCAATCCCGCACCTGCCATGGGGTGCGAGCCACGCCCTACTAGCGTCACAGTGTGCTAAGCCAAGATTTCGAACCCTCAGGCTACCATATACACAAACTACTCACCTCTAGCCGGTCGAAGACTCATCCGCGATGCCTTTTCCCTTTGAATTCACCACCTCGTGCGTAGAATCTAGTTAAACCACAACAATTATATCAATTACGGGTCAAAGAAACATAACCCAATTCAATTTATACGAAATACGCGATAATACACCAAGTTGGTAAAACCCGACTTTCGGTACGCTCTAAAATTTCTGAAATTTATACCAACATGTTCCTCGTCTCTCCACGAGTCCGTGCATATAAAATTTATCAAAATTGGAGTTCGAATGGCCTTTCAAAAGTCAAAATCTCGTTTTCAAAACCTAGGCCATAATTCTTCACAATTTCTACCCAAATTCATGAAGATTGATGTTAATTCTACCATACATTTACGTTTTTGAGTCAAGAATCTTACCTTCAATGTTTCCTCGTTGATTTCCCTCTTCAAAGCTATTAATTTTCTCTCAAAGTGGTGCAAAAACAGAGTAAATAATGAAACCCTCGCGTCTGCCTGGTTTAAAAACTGTTTCTGCCAGGCATTTAAATTTCCTTATGCGATCGCGACTCGCCTCACGCGATCGCGATGTTCAAATAGCCAGCCTCACGCGATCGTGTCTCTCTTCATGCGATTGTGTATCATAAAATCCCGGACCTCACATTTTCCTCTTACGCGATCGCGTAGGTACTCATGCGATCGCGATGCCTACTCGGTTAACTCTATGCGATCGCGACTGGTCTTCCTGTGATCGCATTGGTCTAGCCGCCTGACCCTACGTGATCGCATCCCCTGCCCCGCGATCGCAGAGAGCAATTTCCTGCTGCATTTTATGACAGCAACCAGCCTTCTCATTTGCCCAAAAATGGTCCGTTTGGACCCCCGGATTCATCCCGAGGCCCCCGGGACCCCAACGAAAACTACCAACCTATTCCAAAACACGATACAAACTTGTTCCAATAATAAAAACACCATCCTAAACATCAAAATCACCATTTTTCACACGGATTCAAGCCTAAGTTTCTTCAAAACTTCCGAAACTAACATTCAATCCAAAACTCGATCAAATGACATTCGGATGACCTGAAAATTTGCAGACATATCCAAAATCACATAACAAAGCTACAAAAACTATCAGAATTCCATTCCGACCCCCGGATCAAAATCTCACGTACCATTCGGTTTTCGCAAAAATTCAACCTTAGCCAATTCAAGCCTAAAACTTCACCGGACCTCCGAATTCGATTCCGATTGCTCTCCTAAGTCATAAATGATCCCCCGAAACTAGTCGAATCACTAGAATCCGATTCCGAGCACTCTAACTCAATAGTCAACTCTAGGTTGACTTCCCATTCAAGCTTCCTTCAAGAAGGCTATTTGTTTCATTTTCAACCCGAATCACTCCTAATTCACCCAATAAAGTCTAACACTGATATAAAAGCATAAAATATGTAAATGCAAGGTAACGTGGTGGTAAATTCCCGTAACGACGGGCCGGTTCGTTACAGTTGCCAAAATCCAACTTTTGGTACGCTTCTCGAAAAATTACGAAAGTTACATATTCGTAACCCTCATCTCAATACGAGTCTAAGCATATAAAATTTACCAAATTCGGACTCCATTTGCCCATTCAAACCCTTGATTTTCTAAAATTCAAGCCTCGGGTGAAAACCCCCATGATATACCCCAAATTCCTCCAATTTCATGAGAAAATTGCATAATTTATCAATACAAATCCATAAATTAAGTCCATAGTTGATTACTTGAAGAAACCTCTTGAATTTCCCTTCAAAATCGCCCAAATCGCCCCTTAAGCCGAGCCCTCAATGTTTTGAAATATTTCTGAAATTTCTAATTTCTGATATAATTATCCCTCTGCGATATTCGCTTCCGCGGACAATTTCCGCCTCTGCGATACCGCTTCCGAGACCATTTGGTAGCTTCTGCGAACCCCAGGCCTAACTGGCCCATTCTGCTTCTGCAATCCCAGGGACGCTTCAGCGCGTCCGCTCCTGCGAAAACACTTCCGCCCCTGCGGAACTTCCCGCTTCTGCGAATAAGAGTCTGCCTCTGCGGACTCGCCTAAGTGAACAACTATTCGTTTCTGCGGATTTCCCAATTTCGCCTTCTGACCGCTTCTGCGGTCTCACTTGTATATATATTTATTTATTTGTATACATTCTGTATATATATGTTTATATGGGCAGATTTGTATATATATATTTTTATATCATAATATGTATATGTAAATATATTATTCCGATTCGATTATTAGTTTGAGTTTTATTTATGTCCATATTTTGTTTGATATTTTCGAATCTAAAATAGTATATATTTTATTTTGTTTCTTACTTGTTGTTCATCATGTTCTTGATTATTTCTTCATCTTCATACTTTAATCATGTGTTTTGTTTAGTTTTAATATAGAAATGTTATAGTTTAATCATTTGCATCCTTAATCTTGGTTGTGATATTGTTAGATTTAATTCGAATTTTAGTTGATTATTGAGTTTAGTAGATTAAATTTGTTTCATTATTTTTACTTAAATATTAATTCGGATTTTTAATTACAGAATTGAGATAGTTTGTTTGATATGTTAAGTTTAATTTAATTTAAGTTTAAGTGATTTGAAGTTACTTGTTTATTGTTGTTGATAAATCTGAAAATTTTGTGTTATTTAAAAATAATGTTGTTCTTGGTTGTTCATCATGTTGTTAGGATTATTGTTAAAATTGTTTAAGAATTAGTTAAATTTGCTATATTTTGATTTTTTGATTTAGGTGAATTGGTTATAGCTGATAAGGGTATAGTAGTAAATTTCAATAATTTTGGGGGTGTTTTGGTCATTAAATTATAGTTAATTATTTGAATTAAATTTTTTTGTCTATTAGTTATTTAAATATTATTAAAATAATTATGATGGAAGACAAAATACTTGTTAGTGGAGAATAATTCATTTCTTTAATAAAGAGTGGGGAACAATTATAATGGTGTTAAAAGAATTAATTAAATATACATAATCATGCTTTGAAATTAAAATAAACAATAGTGGGGTGTAAAATAATATGGTGGGGTAGAAATCACATTATGTGATTAATTAAGAGGCACTAAAATTAATAGGATAATTAAATAATTAATAGGATAATGGGATAGTGGAAAAGATACAAATTGCATGTGTATATAAGAGTTTACAATCTGACATAAAAAAAGAAACAGAAATTTTTGAGAGAGATTTAAGAGAGTAAAATATCAGAAGTAAGAATCTGAAGAGAAAAAAGATTAAAACGAATTGTGAAGAGTTAAGAAAAAAGAAAAAAAAATGAAAAAATTCAAAAAAAAAAAAAAGGTTTTTAGATTTCAATTAGCAAAAGTATATTATCAAATTCAGATCTTAGTTACTGGTTTTCTTTTAAAGAATTTCGATATTGGGTTGTCTTTGCTTCCACCGCTGTTGCTGCGTTGTTTCTTTTGTTGTGTTGATCATCCAACATTCTTCTATCTTTGCAATATCATGTACATGATTGATATGTTTAAATTAAAAGATGAATATATGTGAAGAATGAATGTTTTGAAATTTAAATTTTTTTACTGATTATGTTTAAGTAAATTCCATATTAATATTATGTAAATTTCAATAAGTTTAAATAATCAGGCTTGTTGTAGTAATAATAATTTACTTCAATATGGTTATTAAATAGTATAGGTATAAATATGTTTATTAATGTTCAAGTTGTTTAGTAATTAAAGTAAGAATGAGTTACCTTTTTATTAACCGGAGTAATTAAAACTGGTTAGTTCATTAGTCATAAATGTTTTAATATCGTCTTTAACAAGCTAAATTGCAAATATGTAGTTAAATTCAGTAAAAAATGTGAATTTTAGTTATTTTGCGTAAATTAGGCATTTAGGTACCGTTTGAGTTTTAAATAATACAAGATTGTTCTCAAGTTTAACAAATCTCCAAATAAGTGTAATTGATTAAGGTAGATTATAGTTTTAAATTAGTTGTAAAATAATTATTCTAATTTGTATATATTATTTGTCGAATTTGTATTTTATTCTAGTTTAGATTTTAGCCATGTCTACTCCAACTAAACAGTTATTTTAATATAGCAAACAATATATCACCATTTGAGTATGTAATCAGTTAAGATTTTATCTTTTATTGTACAAAAAATAAGTTTAAATAAATAAAAATCTTACGTCATTTTAAGTTTGTTTTAAAGATGAATTTAGTTTTAAAAAATTCTATTAGTTTTTTAATATATTACAAAACAAGTCTTAATTTTGTTTTAATCAATTTAAGTGAAGAATTTTCGTATTTATTTATTAAATTAAAAAACAATTCGAAAATAATTTTTATTTTAATTTTATGATTCATTAATATTTATCATAAATTAATTGGATGTATTAAATGTTTTTAGTTTATTAATTAATTAGGATTTTTCTTTATTTATTATAAAAAAATAAAAATAATAGAAATGTAGTCATTTTAGGATTTCTTTTAAGAATAAAGGAGGCGTGTCTCGCCATATCAAAATGCACAAATGCGAAGCCCTCATTTTTTCTTAATTAAAAATACATAAAAATTCGGGACGGGCCGTTTAGCAAATTTCACGGCCTTCCCAAAAGATATAATACGCTAGTTGCTTTAGGCGCAAATTTTTAATAATCTTACCTTCTTATTACGGGCGTGCATTTCATGCAACCCAAATCCAAATCCAAAAATGTCCAATAAGAATGTGTCGAGGATCCAGGTGCATTTCATGTGACGTGATCCAAAAACATGTCCGTAAACGATGTTCATTTTCTTAAAATAAAATAATTTGACAAAAAACGGTAATTAATTCTAAAAATGCACAAGAAGGATTATATGTATTAAAATCAAGTACTTTAGCCAAATATGACAGTTGAGTGACCGTGCTAGAACCGCGGAACTCGGGAATACCTAACACCTTCTCCCGGGTTAACAGAATTCCTTATCCGGATTTCTGGTTCGCGGACTGTTAAACAGAGTCATTCTTTTCCTCGATTCGGGATTCAACTAGTAACTTGGGACACCATAAATCTCCCAAGTGGCGACCCTAATTAATTAAATAAATCCCATTTTGATTTTCCTTTAATTGGAAAAACTCCCTCGCGCCCTCGCGGGTTAGCGGAAAAAGGAGGTGTGACAGCTCTGGCGACTCTACTGGGGAAAGGGACCCAGAACTTAGGTTTAGGATTCAAGAATTCGAGCTTAGTTAAACTGTTATATTTGGCTTTATTTAATTTTTTACATGCTTTCATGCTTAATGTGCTAAATGTTATCGCTTTTAATATTATCCGGATTGTACATATAAATTGTGCCGAAACCAATCTCCTCTCTGAGTCATCTAAATCATGAAGAAGGGTGCACTTCGTGTGACTTCTTTTCTGTATAGTGTCTAATTCCCACTTTAGAACGAGGTTTGGATAATTTGAAAAATTGGTGAAACTTCTGTATTCCCGGGCTGCTGCCTCCTTGTCACGACCCGGATTTACCCCCAACATCGGGATCGTGATGTCGCCTACTCATGGTAGCTAGGCAAGCCTCTTTATTCACACTATCCTGTTTAACAATACTTCATACTCAAATTAATAACCAAAATCATAATCTTAATTAGACAAGTGCGGAAGACTTTATACAAATAGAAATAAGCAGTTTTAAGGCAACTTATACTGAAATCCTCTACCCAAGACGTGGAGTCACCAACTCACAAACTACTACTGAATACTATACATAAAGGTCCGAAAGAAATATAACATAATCTGTTTGTCTCGGAACAAAGAGACTACAACTAATAACATAAGTAGAAGAAGAGACGCCGGGCCTGCGGATGCCTACAAGCTACCTCGGTCTCAATATGCTCAACTTCCCACGCAAAAGATCTACTGCTGCTGCTCCTGATCGAAACCTGGACTCGTGCAAAAATGCACAGAAGTGCAGTATCAGCACAATCGACCCTATGTGCTGGTAAGTGCCTGGCCTATCCCGGCGAAGTAGTGACAAGCCTAGGACCAGACACCTACATAAACCTGTGCAGTTCCATATATATGTATACCACAAAATAACGAGAAATAACAAAGTAATAACACAATAAGGAATATCTCAAAAGAACTCAACAATTAACAACAGTTAATAAGTTCACAAGGAAAAACAAAGAATAATGGAAAAACAAGTAATATCAAGTCAAGGAATGGCAAGTAGTTGCACGGCATCACCCTTCGTGCTTTTACTCTCATCCTCACCAAATAAGTAAATAAAGTGCACGGCATCACCCTTCGTGCTTTAACTCTCATCCTCACATTCATGGTACGGCATGATCCTTCGTACACGGTTGAATAACAAGGCACGACATGATCCTTCGTGCATAATCAACAATATGGCATGGCATTAACCTTCATGCATAATCAATAAAACATGGCACGACATTAACCTTCGTGCATAAATAATAAATCATGGCACATCATCACCCTTCGTGCATTATCACTCTTCCTCACCCAAATAACAATCACAGTTAAGGGCAAAGAATGAAATAGAAAATCATAAACCGTCCCAGCAAGGGCAATCAATAATCATCTTCACAACAAGTCCCGACAAGGGAGAACAATAACAATTCTACAACCCAGCAAGGGTTCAACAATTTAGCTTCAAATATGTCTCACAATAAGTATTAACAACGACTCACGGTCATACTAGACGCCAGTGTATGGATACTCGTCACCACAGCCCATACACTGCACTCGATCACATAACACATAGCACATAATCCTATTCCCTCAAGCTAGGATAGAACAAACACTTACCTTGAATGTTTACGAACAATTCAATCCGTGGTAATGCTTTTTCCTTTCAAATTTGGCTCCAATCCAATCGTATCTATACACAATTGATTTAATATCATTAATACTACTCAACAAACTATTTCATAATGCCAATTACAACTTTTACAACATTCTGCCCGGAATAGTGAATTTCGCCCGGGCCCACATGGTCGAAACTCGGGGTTCGGACCAAAATCCGGTTACCCACCCCCCCACGAGTTCAAGTATATGATTTGTTCCAAAATCGGACCTCAATTCGAGGTCCAGTTTCCCAATTCATGAAAAACCCTATATTCTACCGAAAACAAGAAATTCTACCATGAAAACTTTTGATTTCTATTGAAAAACATGTTTAATGTTGTTAGGAATTGAAAGAATTAAGTAAAACGTGACTTACAATTGCTTTGAAGAAGAGGGAGTTCGTGAAAAATCGCCAATGGGTGTTTTTGGGTTGTGAAATGTGAAAAATGAAGCTGGAAATCGTGATTTACAGGTCTCTGTGTGCGCATTTGCGAACATGGGTTCGCAATTGCGAACCCCGACCAATTTCTGGAGTTTGAAAATAAGCTAAGGATGGAAAGTTCGCATTTGGAAACTTTTGTTCGCATTTGCGAAGCCAAGGCAATACTTGGGTGTTCGCATTTGCGACACAATGTTCGCATTTGCGAACAAGGCTGGCTCCAAGGGACCTTCGCATTTGCGAAGAATTCTTCGCATTTACGAAGCCTGGCTTAACACTGAAGGCCTCGCATTTGCGAGGTTGTGTTCGCATTTGTGAACCCAAGCAGTCTTGGACGCCCTTCGCATTTACGATCAAGGGTTCGCATTTGCGAACCCTGCCTTGATCTGCCACCTTCGCAATTGCGAAGCCAACAACTGGGTGAAAAACCAGCAGTGCAAAAATTCAGAATTTGATCCAACGTCCTATCAAATCTTTACCCGAGCCCCCCGGCTCCAAACCAAACATGTACACAACATCAAAAACACATTACGAACTTGTTCGTGCGATCACATCGCCAATATCACATCGTTTTCATCAAATCAAGCCTCAAGTTTATGATTTTCATACTTTTGGTTTTCAAAACTTACAAACTTGGAACTCAAGGTCCAAAACATATCAAACGACATCCGAATGTCATCAAACTTTGCAGAAAGCACATATATAATATTTAAGACTTGTACCGGGCGTCGGAACCAAAATACGAGCCCGATACCAAGGTCAATTAATTCATTTTCCTTTAATAATTACATCAAAAACAATTTCACGGAAAAATTCATAACTTGGGCTCTAGGCCTCGGAATTCGACTCCGGACGCATGTCCAAGTCCCATATTTTCCTACGGACCTTTCGGGACCATCCAATCTCGGGTCCGGGTTCGTTTACCAAAAATGTTGACCGAAGTCAACCATATCAATATTAATATCATTTTTCTCCAAATTTCTCATAGAATTCATATTTTCTATCACAAAAACTTTCCGGCCACATGCCCGGATCGTGCACGTAATTCGAGGCAACATAGAATGAGGTTTTCAAGGCCTCAGAAGCTCAAAATGATTAATAAAATAAGTGATGACCCTTTGGGTCGTTACATTCTCCACCTCTAAAATAATCATTCGTCCTCGAACGGACAAAAAAAGAAGTACCCGAGTGAGGTAATAGATGAGGGTAATGGCTCTGCATATTAGACTCGTACTCCCAGGTTGAAGCCTCAGGAGGCTGACCTCTCCACTGCACACGTACTGAAGGAAATCTCTTCGACCTCAACTGTCGAACCTGCTAGTCTAGAATGGCTACCGGCTCCTCCTCGTAGGACAGATCCTTGTCCAACTGGACAGTACTGAAGTCTAACACGTGGGTAGGATCACCGTAATACCTCCGGAGCATAGGCACATGAAACACTGGATGCACAGCTGACAAGCTAGGTGGCAAGACAAGTTTGTAAGCCACCTCTCCCACTCGATCAAGTATCTCAAATGGGCCAATATATCTAGGGCTAAGCTTTCCCTTCTTCCCAAATCTCACCACGCCCTTCATAGGTGACACACAGAGCAATACTCGCTCACCAATCATGAAATCCACATCTCGAACCTTGCGATCCGCATAACTCTTCTGCCTAGATTGAGCTGAATGCAACCTCTCCTAGATAATCCTAACCTTATCTAAGGCCTCCCGAACTAAGTCCGTACCCAACAACCGAGCCTCTCCCGGTTCAAACCATCCAACCGGAGATCGACCTCGCCTACCATACAACGCCTCATACGGGGCCATCCGAATGCTAGACTTGTAGCCGTTGTTGTAGGCGAACTTCGCTAATGGCAGAGGAACCGGTCCCACGAGCCTCCAAAATCAATAACACGGAGCTCGAAGCATGTCCTCTAGAATCCGAATAGTCCTCTCGGACTGGCCATCCGTCCGAGGATGAAATGTTGTACTCAACTGAATCTGGGTACCTAACTCCCGCCGGACTACTCTCCTAAAGTGCGAGGTAAACTGCGTACCCCGATCTGAGATAATAGATACCGGCACCCCACGAAGACGAACAATCTCCCTAATGTAAATCTCTGCTAACCTCTCCGACGAGTAGGAGACAGATATCGGAATAAAGTGTGCTGACTTGGTCAACCTATCAACAATGACCCAAATAGCATCAAATTTCCTCCGAGTCAAAGGAAGTCCAGTAACGAAGTCCATAGTAATCCGCTCCCATTTCCACTCGGGAATTTCAATCCTCCGGAATACACCACCAGGTCTCTGGTGCTTATATTTCACCTGCTGACAATTTAGGCACCGAGCGACATACGCAACGATATCTTTCTTCATTCTACGCCACCAATAGTGCTGCCGTAAGTCCTGGTAAATCTTCGCGGCGCCTGGGTGAATAGAATACCACGAACTGTGGGTCTCCGCTAAGATCAACTCTTGAATCCCTTCGACATTGGGCACACAAACTCGACCCTGCAATCTCAATACCCCATCATCATCTAGATTTACCTTTGTGGCACCTCCCCGCTGTACTGTATCTCTCAAATCATGCAAATGAGGATCAACAAATTGCCTCTCACGGATACGCTCTAATAGAGAAGAACGAACGACCGTGCAGGCTAACACCCTGCTAGGCTCAGAAATGTTTAATCTCACGAACCTGTTGGCTAAGGCCTGGACATTTAGAGCTAATGGTCTCTGACTGACCGGAATGTATGCAAGACTACCCATGCTGGCAGACTTTCTACTCAATGCATCGGCCACCACATTGGCCTTACCTGGGTGATATAAGATAGTAACATCATAATCTTTTAGCAACTCTAACCATCTCTGCCGTCGTAGATTTAGCTCCTTTTGCTTGAATAAGTACTGTAGGCTTTTGTGATTAGTGTACACCTCACATGTCACACCATATAGATAATGCCTCCAGATCTTTAAGGCATGAACCACTGCTACTAACTCAAGATCATGAACTGGATAATTCTTCTCATATATTTTTAGCTGTCTCGAAGCATAAGCGATAACCTTACCATCCTGCATCAATACCGCTCTAAGCCCTATACGAGATGCGTCACAATAAACTGTATAAGGCCCTACACCCGTAGGTAGTATCAACACTGGTGCGGTGGTCAAGGCTGTTTTGAGCTTCTGAAAGCTTGCCTCACACTCCTCTGACCACCTGGAACTGGGCACCCTTCTGGGTCAACCTGGTCATCGGGGCTGCAATAGAAGAAAACCCCTCTACAAATTGACGGTAGTAACCTGCTAACCCCAAGAAACTCCTGATCTCAGTCACTGAAGCTGGTCGAGGCCAATTCTGGACTGCCTCAATCTTCTTTGGGTCCACCCGAATACCTTCCACTGATACAATGTGACCCAGAAATGCTACCGAACTCAACCAGAACTCACATTTCGAATATTTGGCATATAGATGGTTATCCTTCAGAGTCTGAAGAACCACTCTGAGGTGCTGCTCGTGCTCTTCCTGGCTGCGGGAGTACACCAGGATGTCATCTATGAAGACTATCACGAACAGATCTAAGTAAGGCCTGAATACCCGATTCATCAACTCCATGAATGTTGCTGGGGCATTGGTCAATCCGAAGGACATGACCAAGAACTCATAATGCCCATATCTAGTGCGAAAGGCTGTCTTAGGAATGTCAGCCGCCCTGATCTTCAGCTGATGGTAGCCTGACTTCAAGTCTATCTTTGAGAATACCCTCGCTCCCTAGAGCTGGTCAAAGAAATCATCAATCCTCGGCAGTGGATACTTTTTCTTTATTGTCACTTTGTTCAATTGCCGGTAATCAATACACATTCGCATCGAGCCATCTTTCTTCTTTACAAATAATACATGTGCTCCCAGGGGGAAACACTGGGCCTAATAAAGCCCTTCTCAAGAAGGTCTTGCAACTGATCTTTCAATTCTTTTAATTCCGGTGGGGCCATACGATAGGGTGGAATAGAGATGGGCTGAGTGCCCGGTGCCAGATCAATACAGAAATCAATATCCCTGTCGGGTGGCATGCCCGGCAGGTCTGAAGAAAAAACCTCAAGAAACTCCCGTACAATAGGGACTGACTCAATGGATGGAACCTCTGCGTTGGAATCACGAACATAAGCCAGATAAGCTAGACACCCTTCTCGACCATGCGTCGAGCCTTAACATAGGAAATAACAGTGCGAACGGAGTGGCTTGAGGTACCTTTCCACTCTAGTCGGGGTGATTCTGGCAAGGCCAAGGTCACAGTCTTAGCATGACAATCTAGAATAGCATGGTATGGGGACAACCAATCCATCCCCAATATGACATCAAAATCCACCATGTCCAAAAGCAACAGATCAACATGGGTCTCAAGACCCCCAAATATAACTACACACGAACGATGCACTCAGTCGACTACAATGGAGTCACCCACCGGTGTAGACACATAAACTGGAATATCCCAGAGCATAGCTGGGCACGGCCAAATACGGTGCAAAGTAGGAAGACACATATGAATATGTAGATCCGGGGTCAAATAATACTGAAGCACCTCTGCCACACACAAGAATAGTACCTACAATCACGGCATCTGATGCCTCTGCCTCTGGCCTGGCTGGTAAAGCATATAATCGGGGATCTGAACCTCCCCTCTGAGCTGCGTCTCTAGGACGGCCATCAACTGGCTGACCTCTACCTCTGGCTGGACGGTCTCCACTTCTACGGTCTCGACCTCCACCTCTATAACCTCTACCCCCGCGTCTGGCTGGCTGGGCAGGCTGGGGGTCAGCTGGTGCCTGAATCATAGGACGAGGGCCCCGCTGCTGAGAGTTGCCCGTTGCTCGAGGGCAGTAACTAACAAAATGAACTGGGTCACCATAACCGTAGCAACTCTTAGACTGATAGGGCTGCTGGCCCTGACGACCTGAATGGCCTCCACGAACACTCTGAAGAGGCTGGGCACTAATAGGAGACTGATCTGAATACTGCTCACGAAACCCACGATCGCCTGCTCCACCCTGTGAAGCATGAAGGGCGGAATGGAAAGGCCTGGAAGACTGGCCCCTATCGAAAGATTCCCTGCCACCAGAAGAAGAACCACTAAACCTCCCTGAATGACGAGCCCTCTTGTCTGAAGAATAACCACCTCCCCGAGCAAGAGCCATCTCAACTCTACGTGCTCCATTAGCTGCCTCCTGAAATGATATATCACTCCCCACTCTCATAGCCATCTGGAGTCTAATTGGCTGATTAAGCCCATCTATGAACCTGTGGACCCTCTCCCGCTCTGTGGGAAGTATCACCACTGCATGACGAGCCAAATCAACAAATCTCGTCTCATACTGAGTGACCGTCATAGTGACCTGATGGAGGCGCTCAAACTGCCTCCGAAGTGCATCCCGCTGAGTAGCAGGGAGAAACTTCTCCAAAATAGCTCTGTAAACTGATCCCATGATAAAGCTGGGGACCCTGCTGGTCGAGTCAAGCAATAATTCCTCCACCAAGTCTTGGCAGATCCTGAAAGCCTGAATGTGCAGAAGTCAACTCCATTGGACTCCACGATCCCCATATTCTTGAGAATCTCGTAGCAACTGAATAAGAAATCATGAGGATCCTCTGATGTGGCACCGTTGAAAGTAGTGGTAAACAGCTTGGAGAACCGATCAAGTCTCCATAAAGAATCAGAAGTCATGGCCGCTCCATCACCTGCATGAGCTCTGGTACCTGACTGAGTGGCCACAGCTGGCTGAACCACTGGTGCATGAGGCTGAGGAGCTACTGGCTCCGGAGTACGAGCAAGAGGAGTCTGGGCCCCTCCTCCAGCCTGAGAAGCAGCTGGTGCAACCGATAATAAGCCCGCTCTGGCAATGCTGTCCATAAATCCCGCTATTCCGACCAAAGCATCCCGAAGATCCGGGGTAAATAAAGCCTCTCCCGGGACCTGAGCTGGGCCCACTGGAGCTGCTGGGAATCGGAACCTCCTCGTCAATCTCAATATGAGGCTCCACCTCCGGAGTAGCTGCCTGGGGCTGAGCTCTACCCCTACCACGGCCTCTGATACGGCCTTGGCCCCTGCCCCTCACGGGAGCTGCCTGGGGCTCGGGCTGCTGGTCAGCGGACGAAGAAGTGCGTGTCCTCACCATCTGCGAAAGGACAGAATAGAAATTCAATCAGTAATTGAGGATCAAGTAGCACGACAAGAAAGAACAAATGAGAGACTTTTTCCTAACTCAATAGACTCTGAAGGACAAGTACGGACGTCTCCGTACCTACCTCTCAAACTCTACTAAGTTTGTTCGTGAGTGGTGAGACCTATGTAACCTAGAGCTCTGATACCAACTTGTCACAACCCGGATTTACCCCCAACATCGGGATCGTGATGGCGCCTACTCATGGTAGCTAGGCAAGCCTCTTTATTCACACTATCCTGTTTAACAATACTTCATACTCAAATTAATAACCAAAATCATAATCTTAATTAGACAAGTGCGGAAGACTTTATACAAATAGAAATAAGCAGTTTTAAGGCAACTTATACTGAAATCCTCTACCCAAGACGTGGAGTCACCAACTCACGAACTACTACTGAATTCTACACATAAAAGTCTGAAAGAAATATAACATAATCTGTTTGTCTCGGAACAAAGAGACTACGACTAATAACATATGTAAAGGGAGAGACGCTGGGTTTGCGGACGCCTGCAAGCTACCTCGGTCTCAAAGTGTTCAACTCCCACGCAAAAGATTTATTGCTGCTGCTCCTGATCGTAACCTGGACCTGTCCAAAAACGCACAAAAGTGTAGTATCAGCACAACCGACCCCATGTGCTGGTAAGTGCCTGGCCTATCCCGGCGAAGTAGTGACAAGCCTAGGACCAGACACCCACATAAACTTGTGCAGTTCCATATATATGTATACCACAAAATAACGAGAAATAACCAAGTAATAACACAATAAGGAATATCTCAAAATAACTCAACAATTAACAACAGTTAATAAGTTTACAAGGAAAAACAAAGTATAATGGAAAAACAAGTAATATCAAGTCAAGGAATGGCAAGTAGTTGCACGGCATCACCCTTCGTGCTTTTACTCTCATCCTCACCAAATAAGTAAATAAAGTGCACGGCATCAGCCTTCGTGCTTTTACTCTCATCCTCACATCCATGGTACGGCGTGATCCTTCGTACATGGTTCAATAACAAGGCACGGCATGATCCTTCGTGCATAATCAACAATATGGCACGGCATTAACCTTCGTGCATAATCAACAAAACATGGCACGGCATTAACCTTCGTGCATAAATAATAAATCAAGGCACAACATCACCCTTCGTGCATTATCACTCTTCCTCGCCCAAATAACAATCATAGTTAAGGGCAAAGAATGAAACAGAAAATCATAAACCGTCCCAGCAAGGGCAATCAATAATCATCTTCACAACAAGTCCCGACAACGGAGAACAATAACAATTCTACAACCCGGCAAGGGTTCAACAATTTAGCTTCAAATATGTCTGACAATAAGTATTAACAACGACTCACAGTCACACTAGATGCCAGTGTATGGATACTCGTCACCACAGCCCATACACCGCACTCGATCACATAACACATAGCACATAATCCTATTCCCTCAAGCTAGGATAGAACAAACACTTAGCTCGAATGTTTACGAACAATTCAATCCGTGATAATGCCTTTTCCTTTCAAATTTGGCTCCAATCCAATCGTATCTATACACAATTGATTTAATATCATCAATACTACTCAACAAACTAATTTATAAGGCCAATTACAACTTTTATAACATTCTGCCCAGAATAGTGAATTTCGACCCCGGGCCTACATGGTCGAAACTTGGGGTTTGGACCAAAATCCGGTTACCCATCCCCCCACGAGTTCAAGTATATGATTTGTTCCAAAATCGGACCTCAATTCGAGGTCCAATTTCCCAATTCATGAAAAACCCTATATTCTACCAAAAACAAGAAATTCTACCATGAAAACCTTTGATTTCTATTGAAAAACATGTTTAATGTTGTTAGGAATTGAAAGAATTAAGTAAAAAGTGACTTACAATTGCTTTGAAGAAGAGGGAGTTCGTGAAAAATCGCCTATGGGTGTTTTTGGGTCGTGAAATGTGAAAAATGAAGCTGGAAATCGTGATTTACAGGTCTCTGTGTTCGCATTTGCGAACATGGGTTCGCAATTGCGAACCCCGACCAATTTCTGGAGTTTGAAAAATAAGCTAAGGATGGAAAGTTCGCATTTGCGAACTTTTGTTCGCATTTGCGAAGCCAAGGCAATACTGGGGTGTTTGCATTTGCGACACAATGTTCGCACTTGCGAACAAGGCTGGCTCCAAGGGACCTTCGCATTTGCGAAGCCTGGCTTAACACTGAAGGCCTCGCATTTGCGAGGTTGTGTTCGCATTTGCGAACCCAAGCAGTCTTGGGCGCCCTTCGCATTTGCGATCAAGGGTTCGCATTTGTGAACCCTGCCTTGAACTGTCACCTTCGCAATTTCGAGAAATACTTCGCAATTGCGAAGCCAACAGCCGGGTGAAAAACCAGCAGTGCAAAAATTCAGAATTTGATCCAACGGCCTATCAAATCTTTACCCGAGCCCCCCGGGCTCCAAACCAAACATGTACACAACATCAAAAACACATTGCGAGCTTGTTCGTGCAATCACATCGCCAATATCACATCGTTTTCATCAAATCAAGCCTCAAGTTCATGATTTTTATACTTTTGGTTTTCAAAACTTACAAACTTGGAACTCAAGGTCCAAAACATATCAAACGACATCCGAATGTCATCAAACTTTGCAAAAAGCACATATATAATATTTAAGACTTGTACCGGGTGTCGGAACCAAAATACGAGGCCGATACCAAGGTCAATTAATTCATTTTCCTTTAACAATTACATCAAAAACAATTTCACAGAAAAATTCATAACTTGGGCTCTAGGCCTCAGAATTCGACTCCGGACGCATGTCCAAGTCCCATATTTTCCTACGGACCTTTCGGGACCATCCAATCTCGGGTCCGGGTCCGTTTACCAAAAATGTTGACCGAAGTCAACCATATCAATATTAATATCATTTTTCTCCAAATTTGTCATAGAATTTATATTTTTTATCACAAAAACTTTCCGGCCACATGCCCGGATCGTGCACGTAATTCGAGGCGACATAGAATGAGGTTTTCAAGGCCTAAGAAGCTCGAAATGATTAATAAAATAAGTGATGACCCTTTGGGTCGTCACACTCCTCCTCGGCTCGAGCTGTCCGCGCAGGTAAGCCAGGTCTAGACCAATAAACCTAGGGTTTAAACCTAGATGAACAATAAACTCATGCCGGATCCCTAGTAGGACATTTGTTTGCATCACGTGTGTTTGACTTAGGGGACTCAACACAGCGGATGAGTCCGTCTAGGACAGGTCACCTGAAATGAAAAGACCATCCTGCTGCATCCTATTTGTTTTACGCATTTATTTGCTTTAGACTTGCATGCTGACCAGTTTTTAAATATTGAGGAAAATGAAAAAAAAATTATTTTCAAAATAGTTTGTTTTTTGTACTTAAAAAGAAAAAAATGTTTTTTTTTAAATGTTTGATTTATTCTTAAAAAAAATATAGTTTAGTTGTTTGTCAATAACATAAAAAATAGTTTGTTTCATTTACATATGTAGTTTGTTTTATTTATCCGAATTACGCGGGTTTGATTCTCACCGGATCTGAGATACGTAGGCAACCCCCATCGGGTCCAACCTTCCCTTTTGCAAAAATAGCCAAAAATGTTGAAATTAATTTTTCATCCTAAATAAGTCGGTGATGCCATTTTCAAAACAGTCGAATGTTCTCGAAAGGGACGTCAGAAGGCTAATTTTGTATAAATAGCCACCTTTGGGTCAATTTTTTTAGATTTTGACCGATTGACCCACACAGCTTTAAAATCTTCGTCCCTAAGGCGCTGAAAGGCCGTGTTTGCAATTTGGGGTTTCTCTATTTTTGAAAAATAAGAAAAATAGTAATAAAATAAGCCAGGATGATGCATGCGATCAGAGCAAAGACATGTAGAAATGGTTGGACTACTTAGGAACATTGCATACCAACGTGCAAGTACAATATGTGTTAACTCTAACGCTAACCAAGTTTGTTGTTTTTCTAGACGATTTCAAACAGTTCGTTTGTTAGGACGTTCTGGCAGATTACCATTACCACACGAGATTCAAAGGGCCCATTCCGAAAAGCATGTCCGGTTCGGACAAAATCGAAGAGGAAAAAAATAGAAATGCAAACGATGAAGGAAGAAGTAGACATGTTAAGGCGACATATAGCGGAAATGCACATAGCTTGGGCTAGAGGGCAACCATTACCGTTGCTTCCCAATGCTCCTACTCTCCCACCGGCTCAGACTCCAGAACATCCTCCCCCTGGTCCGTCGACAAGCTTCCCAAGTCACCACTACTACTAGGGAAGAAATCCCTATGAACCCCAAGTTTCACTACCCAATCAAAACCCTCTTCCACCAAATGTGTCCGTCTTTAGGGTGCCTCCACCAACCCCATTGCACAGGTCGTTAATGCGCCATTGTTTTAGGCTCTTACATAATATTACCCTCTGAATTCACATTTAAAGCACCCGAGCCACATACCTATAATCCCAACTTTGAGGACCCGGCGGAAATTAAAAGGCCGAATAAGAGCCCAGAGCAGGATGAAATGATGCGGAAGTTTAAAAGCATGGAGCAATCCTTCAGGAACATGCGTGGGTTAGGCAACTAGGTCAGCGCAGCCTACAAGGATCTATGCCCTTTTCCTGACGTCCAATTACCAGCGGGATTCAAGATGCCCAAGTTCGATTTGTATGAAGGGCATGGCGATCCTATGGCTAATTTGCGGGGTTTTTGTAGTAAGATGAGAGGAGCAGGAGGCAAAGACGAGTTGTTAATAGCTTACTTTGGCCAGAGTTTGAGTGGGTCAGCATTGGAGTGGTATACAAGACAAGATCCAAGCAGGTGGTACACAGGGGATGATCTGGCACAAGCTTTCGCCGGACACTTCCAATACAACCTTGAGATAGTCCCATACCGTCTCACATTACTAATGCCTGAGAAGAAACCCGGGGAGAGCTTCCAAGAATTTGGATTCCGATGGAGAGAACAAGCAACAAGAGTTGATCCTTCGATGAGAGAGGGGGAAATGGTGGACTACTTTTTGCAAACTCTAGAACCAACTTACTTTGGTCACCTGGTGATATCGGTTGGCAAATATTTCAATGAAGTGGTAAAAATGGGCGGTATGATAGAAGAGGGACTTAAGTCCAACAAGATCTTGAGCTATTCCGTGATAAAAGCAACAACTCAGGCTATTTAGAACGGCACAGGGGTTGAACTCGGGAAGAAGAGAAGAGAAGAAGTTGCAACGGTAGAGGAAGGTACTTGGTCCAGATCGAAAGGTCCTTCCTCTCAATACCAAGCCAGACCCTACTACCCAAATCACCCAAATCACCCTCCACGAAACCCATATCCACCACCAAGGGCTTACAATAACCCTCCAGGACCAGGTTTCCGCGGGAATCATGCCTTCAGAAATGAAAGGGCATAGAGAACATTCACTGAGTTGGGAGAAACCTATACTGCTTTGTTTCGCAAATTAAAGTAGTTAGGCTTGTTAAGTCCTGTTGAGCCAAGATTGTCAAATCCCCTACCCCAAAGTATGGATCGCTCAGTAAGCTGTGAGTATTGTTCAGGGGGTCCCGGACATGATACCGAGAAGTGTTGGAAATTGAAACATGCAGTGAAAAAATCTTATTGACACCAATAAGATCGAGGTTCAGACACCAGAGGCACCCAACATCAATCAGAATCCGTTGCCAGCTCACCCTTAGACCCATACGATTAAATTGATACACAAGGGAAGGGAAAATTAGGTAGCCCAATCTGTGATATTGGGTCCATATTCCAAGGCAAAACCAATCAGCAGAAGTTGGTATATATGAAGCCGTGCTTGGTAATCAAGAGGAGTTTCGGTGGTTTGTTTTGTTGTCATTTCTTTTGTCCGGGTTATTTTCAGGGTTGTGATCCGGATTTTATCTTGTAGTCAAACCCTCTTATCCCTTCATTTTTGTCATTGCAGTTTGCTTAGTTTTGTCGAGTTTCATTTCAGGATTGTACTTTGGTTTGTTTTGCTTGTTTTGTTATTGAACCATTTAGCCGTTTAGTTTAATGAAACTTTCGGTCTTTTGTTACCCCCAGTCATCTTTTTTGTTTAGCTCTTTTATCTTTAGATTTGCCGTTTGTTCGAACGCCGATTCTAGTGACATGGCATCCACACATAATTTTGGCATAATATTAAGAGTTAATCATGATGTAATTAGAAGATGATCAGGGCATTTTCAAAAGAAATAAAAACGATTTGGGATTATTCAAAGCCCGAGTCATGTGAAACTAGGGCGGGTAAAACACAAAGAAAACCTTAAGGGAAAATTTGCCATAGGGTTCGCTCGTGGTAATAAAATTGTTGCTCAACGATACTTCAAAATGACAAATAAAAAGGCGAATGGGCAGATATGGTTATCAATCCTAGCACGACCAGAAGATGTCGTGAATATGTTGTTTGCACTTGGCATGCTTTGAAGATTGGAATGACAAAGGCATTTTGTTCTGCTATCTAAACACTTTATCCTTCGTTAACCCTTTGAGCCTTATGTGTTTTCTTTCATACCCCTCATTCGGAATGTCACGACCCGGATTTTCCTCCAACATCGGGATCGTGATGGCGCCTACTCGTGGTAGCTAGGCAAGCCACCGTATTCATACTATCTTGTTTTTAACACAATCTTAATTAAATAAATGCAGAATACTTTATCGAAATAGAAATAACTAATTACAAGATGAAAATCATACGGAATTCCTCTACCCAAGACGTGGAGTCACCAACTCACGAACTACTACCTGAATACTACACATAAAAGTTTGAAAGAAATATAACATAATTCTGTTTGTCTCGGAACAAAGAGACTACGGCTAGTAACATAAATAAAGAGAGAGACGCCGGGCCTGCGGACGTCTGCAAGCTACCTCGGTCTCAAATGTGATCAACTCCCACGCAATCGATTTACTGCTCCTGCTCCTGATCGTAACCTGGACCTGTGCAAAAACGCACAGAAGTGTAGTATCAGCACAACCGACCCCATGTGCTGGTAAGTGCCTGGCCTATCCCGGCGAAGTAGTGACAAGCCTAGGACCAGACACCCACATAAACCTGTGCAATTCAATATATATGTATACCACAGAATAACCAGAAATAACCAGGTAATAACACAATAAGAAATATCTCAAAGAATTCAACAATTAACAACAGTTAATAAATTCACAAAGAAAAACAAAGTATAATGGAAACAAAAGTAATATCAAGTCAAGGAATAGCAAGCAGTTGCACGGCATCACCCTTCGTGCTTTTACTCTCATCCTCACCAAATAAGCAAATAAAGTACACGGCATCACCCTTCGTGCTTTTACTCTCATCCTCACATCCATAGTACGGCATGATCCTTCGTACATGGTTCAATAACACGGCACGGCATGATCCTTCGTGCATAATCAATAAAACATGGCACGGCATTAACCTTCGTGCATAAATAATAAAACATGGCACGGCATCACCCTTCGTGCATTATCACTCTTCCTCACCCAAATAACAATCACAATTAAGGGCAAAGAAAGAAACAGTAATTCATAAACCGTCCCAACAAGGGCAATCAATAATTATCTTCACAACAAGTCTCAAAAAGGGAGAACCATAACAATTCTACAACCTGACAAAGGTTCAACAATTCATCTATAAATATATCTCAAAATAAACATTTTCAACGACTCACGGTCATACTAGACGCCAGTGTATGGATGCTCGTCACCACAGCTCATACACCGCACTCGATCACATAACACATAACACATAATCCTATTCCCTCAAGCTAGGATAGAACAAACACTTACCTCGAATGTTTATGAACGATTCAATCCGTGGAAATGTCTTTTTCTTTCAAATTTGGCTCTAATCCAATCGTATCTATACACAATTGATTTAATATCATCAATACTACTCAACAAACTAATTCTTAAGACCAAATACAACTTTTACAATATTCTGCCCGGAATAGTGAATTTCAACCCCGGGCCCACATGGTCGGAACTCGGGGTTAGGACGAAAATCCGGTTACCCATCCCCACACGAGTTCATGTATATGATTTGTTTCAAAATCGGACCTCAATTCTAGGTCCAATTTCCCAATTTATGAAAAACCCTATATTCTAACAAAACAAGAAATTCTACCATGAAAACCTTTGATTTCTATTGAAAAACATGTTTAAAGATGTTAGGAATTGAAAGAATTAAGTAAAAAGTGACTTACAATTGTTTTGATGAAGAAGGAAGCCGTGAAGAATCACAAATAGGTGTTTTGGTTTTGTAAAAAGTGAAGAAATGAACTGAAAATCGTGTTTTACAGGTCTCTGTGTTCGCAATTGCGAACCTCGACCAATTTCTGGAGTTTGAAAAATAAGCTAAGGCGGGGAAGTTCGCATTTGCGAACTTTTGTTCGCATTTGCGAAGCCAAGGCAAATCTGGGGGCTTCGCATTTGCGAACATATGTTCGCATTTGCGAACTAGGCTGCCTCCAAGGACTTTCGCATTTGCGAACGTTTGTTCGCATTTGCGAACAAGGCTGGGCTAAGGGACCTTCGCATTTGCGAAGCATGCCTTTTCACTGGAACCTTCGCAATTGCGATGTTTGGTTCGCATTTGCGAACCCAAACGGTCCTGGGCACCCTTCACATTTGCGACCAAGGGTTCGCATTTGCGAACCCTGCCTTGACCTGCCACCTTCGCAATTGCGAGAAATACTTCGCAATTGCGAAGACAACAACTGGGTGAAAAACCAGCAGTGCAAAAATTCAGAATTTCATCCAACGGCCTATCAAATCTTTACCCGAGCTCCCGGGCTCCAAACCAAACATGTACACAACATCAAAAACACATTATGAACTTGTTCGTGCGATCACATCGCCAATATCACATCGTTTTCATCAAATCAAGCCTCAAATTCATGATTTTCATACTTTTGGTTTTCAAAACTTTCAAACTTGGACTCAAGGTCCAAAACATCTCAAACGACATCCGAATGTCACCAAACTTTACGAAATCACATATATAATATTTAAGACTTGTACCGGGCGTCGGAACCAAAATACGAGCCCAATACCAAGGTCAATTAATTCATTTCCTTTAACAATTACTTCAAAAACATTTTCATTGAAAAATTCATAACTTGGGCTCTAGGCCTCAGAATTCGACTCCGGACGCATGTCCAAGTCCCATATTTTCCTACGGACCTCTCGGGACCATCCAATCTCGGGTCCGAATCCGTTTACCAAAAATGTTGACCGAAGTCAACCATATCAATATTAATATTATTTTTATCCACATTTCTCTTAGAATTCATATTTTCTATCACAAAATCTTTCCGGCTACATGCTCGGATGGTGCACGTAAATCGAGGCAACATGGAATGAAGTTTTCAAGGCCTCAGAAGCTCGCAATGATTAATAAAATAAGTGATGACCCTTTGGGTCGTCACAATCTCCACCTCTAAAACACCCATTCGTCCTCGAACGGACAAAAGAAAGAAGTACCTGAGTCAGGAAACAAGTGTGGGTAGCGGCTCTGCATATCCGACTCGGACTCCCAGGTCGATGCCTCAGGAGGCTGACCTCTCCACTGAACACGCACAGAAGGATAACTCTTCGACCTCAACTGTCGAACCTGCCGGTCTAGAATGGCCACCGGCTCCTCCTCGTAAGATAGATCATTGTCCAATTGGACATTACTGAAGTCTAACACATGTGTGGGATCGCCATGGTATCTCCGAAGCATAGATACATGAAAAACTGGATGCACGGCTGATAAGCTAGGCGGCAAAGCTAATCTGTAAGCTACCTCTCCCACTCTGTCTAGAATCTCAAATGGACCTATATACCTAGGGCTAAGCTTGCCCTTCTTCCCGAACCTCATTACGCCCTTCATAGGCGACACTCGGAGCAATACTCGTTCACCAACCATGAAATCTACATCTCGAACCTTACGATCCGCATAAGTCTTTTGCCTGGACTGAGCTGAACGCAATCTCTCCTGAATAGTCTTGACCTTATCTAAGGCCTCCTGAACTAAGTCCGTACCCAACAACCGAGCCTCTCCCGGTTCAAACCATCCAACTGGTGATCGACATCGCCTACCATACAACGCCTCATACGGAGCCATCCGGATGCTAGACTGGTAACTGTTATTGTAGGCGAACTCTGCTAATGGCAGAAACTGGTCCCACGAGCCTCCGAAATCAATAACATAGGCTCGAAGCATGTCTTCTAGAATCTGAATAGTCCTCTCGGACTGGCCATCCGTCTGAGGATGAAATGCTGTACTCAACTGAACCTGGGTGCCTAACTCCTGCTGGACCGCTCTCCAGAACCGCGAGGTAAACTGCGTACCCCGATCAGAGATAATAGATACCGGCACTCCATGGAGACGAACAATCTCCCTAATGTAAACCTCCGCTAACCTCTCCGACGAGTAGGAGACAGATACTGGAATAAAGTTTGCTGACTTGGTCAACCTATCAACAATGACCCAAATAGCATCAAATTTCCTTCGAGTCAAAGGAAGTCCCGTAACGAAGTCCATAGTGATCCGCTCCCATTTCCACTCGGGAATCTCAATCCTCTGGAATACACCACCAGGCCTCTGGTGCTCATATTTCACCTGCTGACAATTTAGACACCGAGCGACATACACAACGATATCTTTCTTCATTCTGCGCCACCAATAGTGCTGCCGTAAGTCCTGGTACATCTTCGCGGCGCCTGGGTGAATAGAATACCGCGAACTGTGGGCCTCTGCCAAGATTAACTCTCGAAATTGGGCACACAAACTCGACCCTACAATTTTAATACCCCATCATCATCTAGATTTACCTATGTGGCACCTCCCCGCTGTACTGTATCTCTCAACTCACGGAAATGAGGATCATCAAATTGCCTCTCACGGATACGCTCTAATAAAGAAGAACGAGCGACCGTGCAGGCTAACACCCTGCTAGGCTCAGAAATGTCTAATCTCACGAACCGGTTGGCTAAGGCCTGGACATCTAGAGCTAATGGTCTCTGACTGACCGGAATGTATGCAAGACTACCCATGCCGGCATACTTTCTACTCAATGCATCGGCCACCACATTGGCCTTACCTGGGTGATATAGGATAGTAACATCATAGTCCTTCAGCAACTCTATCCATCTCCACTATCGTAAATTCAACTCCTTTTGCTTTATCAAGTACTGTAGGCTTTTTTGATCAATGTACACCTCACATGTCACACCATATAGATAATGCCTCCGGATCTTTAAGGCATGAACCACCGCTGCCAACTCAAGATCATGAACTAGATAATTATTCTCATGTATTTTCAACTGCCTCGAAGCATACGCAATAACCTTACCATCGTGCATCAATACCGCTCCAAGCCCTGTACGAGATGCGTCACAATAAACTGTATAAGGCCCTGCACCTGTAGGTAGTATGAACACTGGTGCGGTAGTCAAGGCTGTCTTGAGCTTCTGAAAGCTCGCCTCACACTCCTTTGACCACTGGAACTGGACACCCTTCTGGGTCAACCTGGTCATCGGGGCTGCAATAGAAGAAAACCCCTCTACAAATCGAAGGTAGTAACCTACTAATCCCAAGAAACTCCGGATCTCGGTCACTGAAGCTGGTCGAGGCCAATTCTGGACTGCCTCAATCTTCTTTGGGTCTACCTGAATACCTTCCACAGATACAATATGACCCAGAAATGCTACCGAACTCAGCCAGAACTCACATTTAGAAAATTTGGCATATAATTGATTATCTTTCAGAGTCTGAAGAACCACTCTGAGGTGCTGCTCGTGCTCTTCCTGGCTGCGGGAGTATACCAGGATGTCATCTATAAAGACTATCACGAACAGATCTAAGTAAGGCTTGAATACCCGATTCATCAACTCCATGAATGCTGCCGGGGCATTGGTCAACCCGAAGGACATGACCAAGAACTCATAATGCCCACATCTAGTGCGAAAGGCTGTCTGAGGAATGTCAGCCGCCCTGATCTTCAACTGTTGGTAGCCTGACCTCAAGTCTATCTTAGAAACTACCCTCGCTCCCTGGAGCCGGTCAAACAAATCATCAATCCTCGGCAGTGGATACTTATTCTTTATTGTCACTTTGTTTAATTGCCGGTAATCAATACACATCCGCATCGAGCCATCTTTCTTCTTTACAAATAGTACAGGTGCTCCCAGGGGGAAACACTGGGCCTGATAAAGCCCTTCTCAAGAAGGTCTTGCAACTGATCTTTCAACTCTTTTAGCTCCGGCGGGGCCATACGATAGGGTGGAATAGAGATGGGCCGAGTGCCCGGTGCCAGATCAATACAGAAATCAATATCACTGTCGGGTGGCATGCCCGGCAGGTCTGAAAGAAAAACCTCAGGAAACTCCCGTACAATAGGGACTGATTCAATAGAAGGAACTTCTGCGCTGGAATCACGAACATAAGCCGGATAAGCTAGACACCCCTTCTCGACCATGCGTCGAGCCTTAACATAGGAAATAACAGTGCGAACGGAGTGGCTTTGAGGTACCCTTCCACTCTAATCGGGGTGATTCCGGCAAGGCTAAGGTCACAGTCTTAGCATGGCAATCAAGAATAGCATGGTATGGGGACAACCAGTCCATCCCCAATATGACATCAAAATCTACCATGTCTAAAAGCAACAGATCAACACGGGTCTCAAGACCCCCAAATATAACTACGCACGAACGATGCACCCGATCGACTACAATGGAGTCACCCACTGGTGTAGCCACATAAACTGGAATATCCAGAGCATAGCTGGGCACGGCCAAATACGGTGCAAAGTAGGAAGACACATAGGAATATGTAGATCCAGGGTCAAATAATACTGAAGCACCTCTGCCACACACAAGAATAGTACCTGTAATCACGGCATCCGATGCCTCTGCCTCTGGCCTGGCTGGTAAAGCATAGAATCGGGGATCTGCACCTCCCCTCTGAGCTGCGTCTCTAGGACGACCATCAACTGGCTGACCTCTACCTCTCGCGGATGGTCTCCACCTCTACGGTCTCGACCTCCACCTCTATAATCTCTACCCCCGCCTCTGGCTAGATGGGCAGGCTGAGGGTCGGCTGGGGCCTGAATCATCGGACAAGGACCTCGCTGCTGAGAGTTGCCCGCTGCTAGAGGGCAATTCCTGATAAAATAACCTGGGTCACCACAACCGTAGCAACTCTTAGACTGATAGGGCTGCTGGCCCTGACGACCTGAATGGCCTCCACGAACACTCTGAAGAGGCTGAGCTGTCACGACCCCAAATCCGGTCGTGATGGCGCCCAGCACAATGCCGGAATGAAAAGGCCTGGAAGACTGGCCTCTATCAAAGGATTCTCTGCCACCAGAGGAAGAACCACCAAACCTGCCTGAATGACGAGGCCTCTTATTTGAAGAATAACCGCCTCCCCTAGCAAGAGCCATCTCAACTCTGCGTGCTGCATTTGCTGCCTCCTGAAATGATATGTCACTCCCCACGCCCATAGCCATCTGGAGTCTAATTGGCTGATTAAGCCCATCTATAAACCTGCGGACCCTCTCCCTCTCTGTGGGAAGTATCACCACCGCATGACGAGCCAAATCGACAAATCTCGTCTCATACTGTGTAACCGTCATAGTGCCCTGATGGAGGCGCTCAAACTGCCTCCGAAGTACATCCCGCTGAGTAGCAAGGAGAAACTTCTCCATAAATAGTTCCGCAAACTGATCCCATGATAAAGCTGGGGACCCTGCTGGTCGAGTCAAGCAATAATCTCTCCACCAAGTCTTGGCGGATCCTGCAAGTCTGAATGTACATAAGTCAACTCCATTTGACTCCACGATCCCCATAGTCTTGAGAATCTCATGGCAACTGAATAAGAAGTCCTGAGGATCCTCTGATGTGGCTCCACTGAAGGTAGTGGTAAATAGCTTGGAGAACCGATCAAGTCTCCATAAAGAATCAGAAGTCATGGCCGCTCCATTACCGGCATGAGCCGTGGTACCTGACTGAGTGGCCATAGCTGGCTGAACCACTGGTGCCTGAGGCTGTGGAGCTACTGGCTCCGGAGTACGAGCAATAGGAGTCTGGGCCCCTCCTCCAGCCTGAGAAGCAGCTGGTGCAACCGATAATAAGCCCGCTCTGGCAATGCTGTCCATAAATCCCGCTATTCCGACCAAAGCATCCCGAAGATCCGGGGTAAATAAAGCCTCTCCCGGGACCTGAGCTGGGCCCACTGGAGCTGCTGGGACTGGAACCTCCTCGTCAATCTCAATATGAGGCTCCACCTCTGGAATAGCTATCGGGGGCTGAGCTCTACCCCTACCACGGCCTCCAATGCGGCCTCGGCCCCTGTCCCTTACGGGAGCTGCCTGGGGCTCGGGCTGCTGGTCACCGGACGAAGAAGCGCGTGTCCTCACCATCTGCGAATGAACAGAGTAGAAATTCAATCAGTAATTGAGGAACAAGTCGCACGACGAGAAAGAACAAATGTGAGACTCTTTCCTAACTCAATAGACTCTGGAGGACAAGTACAGACATCTCCGTACCTACCTCTCAAACTCTACTAAGCTTGTTCGTGAGTGGTGAGACCTATGTAACCTAGAGCTCTGATACCAACTGTCACAACCCGGAGTTTCCCCCAACATCGGGATCGTGATGGCGCCTACTCGTGGTAGCTAGGCAAGCCACCGTATTCATACTATCCTGTTTTTAACACAATCTTAATTAAATAAATGCGGAATACTTTATCGAAATAGAAATAACTAATTACAAGATGAAAATCATACGAAAATCCTCTACCCAAGACGTGGAGTCACCAACTCACGAACTACTACTGAATACTACACATAAAATTTGAAAGAAATATAACATAATTCTGTTTGTCTCGGAACAAAGAGACTACAACTACTAACATAAATAAAGAGAGAGATGCCGGGCCTGCGGACGTCTGCAAGCTACCTCGGTCTCAAATGTGATCAACTCCCACGCAATCGATTTACTGCCGCTGCTCCTGATCGTAACCTGGACCTGTGCAAAAACGCACAGAAGTGTAGTATCAGCAAAACCGACCCCATGTGCTGGTAAGTGCCTGGCCTATCCCGGCGAAGTAGTGACAAGCCTAGGACCAGACACCCACATAAACCTGTGCAATTCAATATATATGTATACCACAGAATAACAAGAAATAACCAGGTAATAACACAATAAGAAATATCTCAAAGAATTCAACAATTAACAACAGTTAATAAGTTCACAAGGAAAACAAAGTATAATGGAAACACAAGTAATATCAAGTCAAGGAATAGCAAGCAGCTGCACGGCATCACCCTTCGTGCTTTTACTCTCATCCTCACCAAATAAGCAAATAAAGTACACGGCATCACCCTTCGTGCTTTTACTCTCATCCTCACATCCATAGTACGGCATGATCCTTCGTACATGGTTCAATAAAAGGGCACGGCATGATCCTTCATGCATAATCAATAAAACATGGCACGGCATTAACCTTCGTGCATAAATAATAAAACATGGCACGGCATCACCCTTCGTGCATTATCACTCTTCCTCACCCAAATAACAATCACAGTTAAGGACAAAGAAAGAAACAGTAATTCATAAACCGTCCCAACAAGGGCAATGAATAATTATCTTCACAACAATCAATAATTATCTTCACAACAAGTCCCAACAAGGGAGAACAATAACAATTCATCTGTAATATATCTCAAAATAATAATTTTTCAACGACTCACGGTCATACTAGATGCCGGTGTATGGATGCTCGTCACCACAGCCCATACACCGCACTCGATCACATAACACATAACACATAATCCTATTCCCTCAAGCTAGGATAGAACAAACACTTACCTCGAATGTTTATGAATGATTCAATCCGTGGAAATGTCTTTTTCTTTCAAATTTGGCTCCAATCCAATCGTATCTATACACAATTGATTTAATATCATCAATACTACTCAACAAACTAATTCTTAAGACCAAATACAACTTTTACAACATTCTGCCCTGAATAGTGAATTTCAACCCCGGGCCCACATGGTCGGAACTCGGGGTTAGGACCAAAATCCGGTTACCCATCCCCCCACGAGTTCATGTATATGATTTGTTTCAAAATCGGACCTCAATTCGAGGTCCAATTTCCCAATTTATGAAAAACCCTATATTCTAACAAAAACAAGAAATTCTACCATGAAAACCTTTGATTTCTATTGAAAAACATGTTTAATGATGTTAGGAATTGAAAGAATTAAGTAAAAAGTGACTTACAATTGTTTTGATGAAGAAGGAATCCGTGAAGAATCGCAAATGGGTGTTTTTGTTTTGTAAAAAGTGAAGAAATGAACTGAAAATTGTGTTTTACAGGTCTCTGTGTTCGCATTTGCGAACATGGGTTCGCAATTGCGAACCCCGACCAATTTCTGGAGTTTGAAAAATAAGCTAAGGCTCGGAAGTTCGCATTTGCGAACTTTTGTTCGCATTTGCGAAGCCAAGGCAAATCTGGGGTCTTCGCAATTGCGAACATATGTTCGCAATTGCGAACTAGGCTGCCTTCAGGGACCTTCGCATTTGCGAACATTTGTTCGCATTTCCGAACGAGGCTGGGCTGAGGGACCTTCGCATTTGCGAAGAATGCTTCGCATTTGCGAAGCATGCCTTTTCACCGGAGGCCTCGCAATTGCGAGGTTTGGTTCGCATTTGCGAACCCAAACGGTCCTGGGCACCCTTCGCATTTGCGACCAAGGGTTCGCATTTGCGAACCCTGCCTTGACCTGCCACCTTCGCAATTGCGAGAAATACTTCGCAATTGCGAAGACAACAGCTGGGTGAAAAACCAGCAGTGCAAAAATTCAGAATTTCATCCAACGGCCTATCAAATCTTTACCCGAGCTCCCCGGCTCCAAACCAAACATGTACACAACATCAAAAACACATTATGAACTTGTTCGTGCGATCACATCGCCAATATCACATCGTTTTCATCAAATCAAGCCTCAAATTCATGATTTTCATACTTTTGGTTTTCAAAACTTTCAAACTTGGACTCAAGGTCCAAAACATCTCAAACGACATCCGAATGTCACCAAACTTTACAGAAATCACATATATAATATTTAAGACTTGTACCGGGCGTCGGAACCAAAATACGAGCCCAATACCAAGGTCAATTAATTCATTTCCTTTAACAATTACTTCAAAAACATTTTCATTGAAAAATTCATAACTTGGGCTCTAGGCCTCAGAATTCGACTCCGGACGCATGTCCAAGTCCCATATTTTCCTACGGACCTCTCGGGACCACCCAATCTCGGGTCCGGATCCGTTTACCAAAAATGTTGACCGAAGTCAACCATATCAATATTAATATCATTTTTATCCACATTTCTCTTAGAATTCATATTTTCTATCACAAAATCTTTCCGGCTACATGCTCGGATTGTGCACGTAAATCGAGGCAACATGGAATGAGGTTTTCAAGGCCTCAGAAGCACGCAATGATTAATAAAATAAGTGATGATCCTTTGAGTCGTCACACGGAATTAGTTGTAAAGACTAGAAACATAACTTGAAAGAAGAGAGAAAGAAAAAGAAAAGAAATAAGAAAACAACAAAAAGAGATAAAGAAAAGAAAAAAAAAGAAAAATGAATGAAAAAGAAAAACTTGAAAAAACGAGGAAATGGGAACTACGTTTGACCTGATTCCTCAAAGAGGATACGTGGGCGCTTCACAGCTCGGTCATAGTGTAAATAAAGAAATAAAAAATCCCCTAGTATGAAACTGGGGGAAAGAAAAATTTTGTTTATTATAAATAAATTTAGGTCCGATGGTTGTAAATTGTGAACCCAAAGTTGAGTTTTTTTTAGCCTTTAATACCCTTTCTTTCTAGCCTTATCCAAATCTCACATTACGGTCCAAAGAAAGACCTTTTGACCAATCTTCAAAAGAATCCAAGTCAGGCAAACAAAAGAGTTTTATCAGAACATAACATTCTGATTCCTAGCAGAAAAGACTCTGATCTCCAGCAGAAGAAATATGAGAGAGTCTTAGCGGCAACACACGAAACCCCAGCTGAGAAGTAATACAAATGAGAGAGTCTTATCGGTGAAAACCTTCATGGGCACCATAAGGCGACGAAAGCTGAGAGAAAACCAAAACGAGAGAGACTTGAAAGCAAAAACCCTTCGGGCACTACAAGTCGAATAAAGGTGATAATCAGATGGAAATCACGAGACAGAAATTGTGAAAGGCGATTTACGACGGAGGATAAGCCATATGTGCATGTCATGACCAATAGAGTTGGTATCCGCGTTTGATAAGTTTTTATAGTTATTTCTTGTTAGAGAGTCATTTGTTTTCCTTTGTCTTCTATTTTGTTTCTTTTATCTTTCTCCTTTTATCAAAAATTCCCCATCAAAGTCTGTCTGGTCAGAACGAGTGAGAAATGACTTCAAAACTTGCCACCAACTTTCCAATTATTATGCAAAGCAAGGAAATGCCATTGATGGAAGAGAAGTGTGGTGCAAAGAAGATTATTAAACTGGGGCAGAAAATTTCTTTTCACTTTGAATATTTTCTTGAAGTCAAGTTCCACTTAGGGAAGAAGGAAGATAAGACAAGCCTTAAGGGAAGTGGTCTTCGAACCAGTGTCATCTCCAACAGCCTTCAAAAGAGTGAAACACCAATTTTGAGGAAATGAAAACCCCCGCAATAGTGTTATCTTCAGCAAGTTCCGAGGTGGTCGGGCAACACATAGTGGTAAAGGAAGAAAGAAAATTTCATCTTCAACAAAATAACCCCTAGCGAGTTGAGAAACACAGAACGGGGAAGGGATAAATGGAAAAACCCATCCCCAGCAGGAATATCATCTCTAGCAAATGAAATCATTCCCCGACAAGTTTTGGGAACCCCGAGCGAGGGAAAGGGGAAGAGGAAAAACCACCCCACAGGAGTGGCACACCCACTCACAATGTTTTGAACTAACAAATTTTCTTTGATTTGAAACAGGGAAAGAAAGTGCTATTGATAGCAGAAAGTCATGCCACAAGGAAGAACACCAATACTGGGGCAGAAAATTTTCCGCCGTTGTTGAAAATTTTCTCGGAGAAACGAGGAAAGCAATTCAAGATGACGTATCAGGTTTGTCCACCTTCAAACAGGACGTCTCAGGTTTGTCCACCTTCAAACAGGACGTCTCAGGGTTTGTTCACCCTCAAACATGGATATTATGGGACTATCCGCCCTCGAATAGGATAAGATGGGACCATCCGCATTCGAATAGGATTGTCACGACCCCAATCCCGGTCGTGATGGTGCCCAGCATAGTGCTAGGCCAGCCCGACCAATTAACCATAATTACGGAGCTATGAGCTCACTTTTTCCAATTTAGGCATAACAGATATAAGTCAACAGATAGAAATGCCAAACACGGGAATCATGTCCCAAAACAGTACAACTCCCCAAAGACCGAGGGGTCAAGAGTCAAGAGCCTCTAAAGATAACATAAGTGTAATAGTGTTTACAATGATACTCAGTGCGGAAAGAAATAGCAACACAAAATAAAAAGACAGCTGGAAGGGATTTCAGGTCCTGCGGATGCTGTAGCTACCTCGACTATCCCGCAAAATGCCTCTAAATAGCTACCGGATCAGGACTACTAAGACGTACCTAGATCTGGACGCAAGGTGCAGGGAGTAAAGTGAGTACTTCCTGACTCAGTGGTAATGAACATAGGTAAGACATCGTAGATAAGAAATCACAATATAGCACACTATGTAAAGCTGTAATCAAATACTCTGTAACAGTCTCAATATCAACAGTAATTGTACCAACAAGTATCAACAACACAGTATAACAGCTATCAGATGTAGCTAAATGCAATGCAATGCATGAAATAATTGCTACGGTGCGTAGCCCGATCCAATTTGGGTACCCGTGCTCACTGTGGGGGTTCAGACTCCGGAGGGGCTCCTACAGACCAAGCATAATATCATGAATATACACTGCAATGCGCAGCCTGATCTACTACCAGTCAGCTAATATGCAAATGCAGCCTTGCAGGCTCAACGGTAGTTTTGAAAACTCTTTTATCATTTTTCAGTTGAAAACAGTATGTCAAAGTTCGAGAGATTGGAAAATCATAATAACAGTAATAGCTCCGGACTGGTAGTAAGACTAGCATGTCAATATCACAGAACAATGATAACGATCCTCGCAGGATCCCAACAACTGGCTCACAGCCCATAAATGTACACAACCATCCGAGAAGGAGGTTCACCGGCTAAAGAATAGCCAATATCACAATATAATATTAACAGGTCGAACTAAGCCATAGTCCCCAATCACAATCGACCTCGCACTCACAACAGAGTACGTGTCTCACCGCTATACAGCGTCACAAAGTGGTATACCGGGGTTTCAAACCCGCTGGTCATCACCCACATCCATTACTCATCTCAATTCGGCTCGACGACTAATCCGCGATGCCCTTGCCACGAGGATCAAGCTCCGCAGGCATAGAATCTGATTAAATATAGTGGAAATACATCAAAATAGGCCAATGGGATGATACCCAGTCAAAACAATTCAATTTACACCAAAAACTACAAAGTTGCCAAAACCCGACTTTTTGTACGCTTCTCGAAAAATTATGAAAGTCACATATTCGGAACCCTCGTCTCAACACGAGTCTAAGCATATAAAATTTACCAAAATCAGACTCCATTTGCCCATTCAAATCCTTGATTTTCTATAATCCAAGCCTAGGATGAAAACCTCCACAATACACTCCAAATTCCTCCAATTTCAGGTGTTAATTGCATAATTTATCAATACAAAACCATAATTTGAGTTCATAGTTGATTACCTGAAAAATCTCCTTGTATTTCCCTTCAAAATCGCCCTAGTCGTCTCTTAAGTCCGAGCCCTAAGTGTTTTAGACTGTTCTGAAATTTTAACCTATGATATTTTTAATCCTTCTGCAATTTCCGCTTCTGCGAGCTTAGGACCGCTTCCGCGAGTTCTCAACCGCTTCTGTGGTTTAACTCAAAAACCCAATTTCCGCTCCTGCGACCCACATCCACTTCCGCGATCCCGCCTTAGTGGATAGAGTTCCGCTTCTGTGAATCCCCGCTTCCAGCCTCCAAGTGCTTCCGTGTACCATAGTCCGCTTCTACGGACTCGCCTAGGCGGTCGACCATCCGCTTCTGCGGACTTCCACATCTCGCCTCTAGACCGCTTCTACGATCATTCTTACGCACCAGCGATGCCGCACCTGCGGTCCCTTGGCCGCAGGTGCAAAAACACCAGAAGCCAGAAACTTAAACCTGCAATTTCCATGATTCTCTTCCGTCTAACCACCCGAAAACACCCCGAGGCCCTCGGGACCTCATTCAATCACACCAACACATCCTAACACCTTATTCAAACTTGCTCCAACCTTCCAAACACGTCTAACAACACCAAAACTCATAATTCACACCGGATTAAAGCCTAAATTCCTTAAACCTTTCCTATTTACACATTCAATCAAAAACTCAACCAAACGACGTCCGAATGACTGAAAATTTACAGACATCACATGACGAAGCTACAGAAATTGTCGAAACTCCATTCTGATCCCCGGATTAAAATCTCACCTACCGTTCGAATTTCACCAAAATTCATCCTTAGCAAATTCAAGCCTATTTCTACACCGGACCTCCAAATTCAATTCCGATCGCTCCCCTAAGTCAAAAATCACCTCCCGGAACTAACCAAATCATCAGAATCCGATTCCAAGCACTCTAACAAAATAGTCAACTCCAAGTTGACTTTCCATATTCAAGCTTCCTTCAAAAAGGCTATTTGCCTCATTTTCAACCCAAATCATTCCTAACTCGCCCGATAGACTCTAACACTAATATAAAGCATAAAACATATAAATGCAAGGTAACAGGGTGGTAATAACCGTGAAGACTGGCCGGGTCGTCACGTTCTCCCCCACTTAAGAAAATGCTCGTCCTCGAGCGGGTCAAGAAACATACCTGAAGAATCAAGCAAGTGGGGATATCTGATCCGCATCTCCCGCTCGATCTCCCAAGTGGCCTCCTCCACGTGTCTACCTCTCCACTGAACTTTAACTGATGCAATGTCCTTGGACCTCAATCTTCTCACATGACAACCCAATATATCTATAGGCTCCACATCATAGGTCAAGTCATCATCAAGCTAAATAGTGCTAAAGTCCAACACATGCGATGGGTCGCCAACATACTTCCGGAGCATGGACACGTGAAACACCGGATGAAATCCTGATAGACTGGGTGGCAAATCAAGCATATATTCCACCTCTCCAATCCTCCAGAGGATCTTAAAAGGGCCAATATATCTCGGACTGAGCTTTACTTTCTTCCCAAATCTCATGACGCCTTTCATCGGCGAAACCTTCAGTAAGACTTTCTCACCCACAGAATAAGACATATCCTGAACCTTCCGGTCCGCATAACTCTTCTGGCGCGACTGAGCTATGCGAAGTCTCTCCTGAATAACCTTCAACCTATCCAACGCATCCTGGACTAACTCTGTCCCCAACAACCTTGCCTCACCGGGCTCAAACCAACCAACTGGAGATTTACACCGTCTCCCATATAAAGCCTCATACGGCGCTATCTGAATACTAGATTGGTAGCTGTTGTTATAGGAAAACTCTCCGAGAGGCAAGCAATCAGCCCATGAACCACCAAAACAAGCTCTCAACATATCCTCCAGGATCTGAATAGTACGCTCGGACTATCCATCCGTCCGAGGATGGAATGCAGTACTCAACTCAACCTGCGAGCCCAACTCACGCTGAAAAGTCCTCCAGAACTGTGAAGTAAACTGAGTACCTCTGTCCGATATGACAGAAACTGGGACTCCATGTAATCTAACGATCTCCCGAAGGAATATCTCAGCTAACCGCTTCGAGGAGTACATGGTACACACAGGAATGAAGTGAGCTGACTTGGTCAGCCTATCCACAATCACTCAAATAGAATCAAACTTTCACGATGTTTGATGAAGTCCAGTAACAAAGTCCATAGTGATCCTTTCCCACTTACACTCGGGAATATCAATGCGCTGAAATACACCACCGGGCCTCTGATGCTCGTACTTAACCTGCTGACAGTTGAGGCACCGTGCTACATGTCTAACAATGTCCATCTTCATCTTTCTCCACCAATAATGTTGTTTCAAGTCTTGGTACATCTTCGCGGCTCCTGGATGAATAGAATGCCGCGAGCTATAGGCCTCTTCCAATATCAACTCACGAAGGCCATCAATATTGGGCACACATATCCGGCCCTACATCTTTAATACCCCATCACTATCAATGGTGACATCTCTAGCATCATCATGATGAACTATTTCCCTAAGGACAACCAAGTGTGGATCATCATACTGGTGCTCATGAATATGATCATAGAGAGAAGACCGAGATACAACATAAGCCAACACCCTGCTGGGCTCTGAAATGTCTAACCTCACTAGCCGATTGTCTAGTGCCTGAACATCATAAGCAAATGATCTCTCCTCAGCTAGAATATATGCCAAGCTCCCCATACTGACCGCCTTACGGCTCAAAGCATCGGCCACCACATTGGCCTTCCCCAGATGATATAAAATAGTAATGTCATAATCCTTGAGCAACTCTAGCCATCTCCGCTGTCTCAAATTAAGGTCTTTCTATTTGAACAAGTGCTGGAGACTACGATGGTCGGTATACACCTCACAAGACACACCGTACAAATAGTGCCTCCAAATCTTCAAGGCATGAACTATGGCGGCTAGCTCCAAATCATGAACAGGATAGTTCTTCTCATGTGGCTTCAACTGCCGAGAAGCATAAGCAATTACCTTACCTTCCCTGCATCAATACACAACCTATCCCCACTCTCGAGGCATCACAATATACGATATATAAACTTGAAGCTGATGGAAAGTCTAACACTGGATATGTGGTCAAAGCTGTCTTGAGCTTCTGAAAGCTCTCTTCGCGCTCATCCGACCACATCAATGGTGCACCCTTCTGCGTCAACCTTGTCAAAGAAGAAGCAATGGATGAAAATCCCTTAACAAATCGGTGATAATATCCCGCCAAGCCAAGAAAGCTCCTGATCTCTGTAGCTGAGGACAGTTTAGGCCAACTCTGAACCGCCTCTATCTTCTTCTGATCAACCTAAATACCATCACGAGACACCACATGGCCCAAAAATGCTACTGACTCGAGCCAAAACTCGCACTTGTAGAATTTAGCATACAACTTCTCCTCCCTCAATCTCTGCAACACAATACTCAAATGCTGAGCATGCTCCTCCTGACTACGGGAGTAGACTAGAATGTCATCAATGAATACAATCACAAATGAATCCAAATAGGGCTTGAACACACTGTTCATCAGATGCATGAATGTTGTTGGGGCATTAGTCAGCCCAAAAGACATCACAAGGAACTCATAGTGACCATATCTGGTCCTGAATGCAGTCTTCATAATATCAGAGTCTCTGATCTTCAGCTGATGATAGCCTGAAGGAAGATCAATCTTGGAAAACACTCTCGCACCCTGTAACTGATCAAACAAATCATCAATGCACGGTAGAGGGTACTTGTTCTTCACTATTACCTTGTTCAGTTGTCTATAATCAATACTCATCCGCTTGGATCCATCTTTCTTCTTAACAAATAACACTGGTGCACCCCATGGAGACACACTAGGGCGAATGAATCCCTTATCCAGAAGCTCCTGAAACTGTTCTTTCAATTCCTTCAATTCAGCTGGTGCCATCCGATAAGGAGGAATGGAAATGGGCTGAGTGCCTGGCACCAAGTCAATAACAAAATCAATATCCCTGTCTGGCGGCATGCCCGGCAAGTCTGAGGGAAGACATCTGGAAAATCCCTCACAACAGGTACAGAATCAATGCTAGGAGACTCAGCTCCTACATCTCTCACAAATGCTAGATACGATAGACACCCCTTTGCAACCATTCTCTGAGACTTTAAGAATGAAATGACACCACTAGGGACGAAATCAGTCAAACCCCGCCACTCAATCTAAGAAATACCAAGGATAGCCAACGTAGCTGTCTTAGCATGACAGTCTAATATACCATAGTATGGAGACAGCCAGTTCATACCCAATATCACATCAAAATCCACCATCCCTAATAATAACAGATCTGCCTGGGTCTCCAGACCCCCAATAGAAATAACACAGGATCTATAGACATGATCCACAACAATAGTATCACCCACGAGGGTGGAGACATGAACAGGTAAATCAAGACTACCACGAGTCGCACACAAATGATGTGCAAAATAAGAGGACACATATGAATATGTGGACCCTGGATCAAATAGAACAGAGGCATCTCTGTGACAGACAGAAATGATACCTGTAATCACTGCATCGGAGGCAACTGCATCACGCCTGTCAGAGAGTGCATAGAATCGTGCTTGGCCTCCACCGGATCGCTCATCGTCTCTGGGGTGACTACGAGAAGACTGACCTCCACCTCTACTAGCCTGAGATGGTGCTGAAGAGGAGGGCCGATCCCTCTGCTGAGCCCTATCCTTACGAAGTCGAGGGCACTACCTCCTCATGTGGCCAAACTTACCACACTCAAAACAGCTACCTGGTGCTGGAGAAGCGGACTGAAGGGATCCCCTCGCCGCATATTAACCCTGGGCTGAAGAAGTAGTAGGTGCTACACTCTGGGCTAGGAGGGCACTATGTGAAGACTGGCCCTGCTGGAATCCCTGTCAACCACGACCAGAAGAATCTTCGCTCTCCTCAGGGCGGCCTGAATGAGAATGGCTAGATGAGCGACCTCTGCCCTGCTGAAAATGCCCTCTAGATGGAGCACCACTGAAGCTACCAGAACCACGAGGCCTCTTGGCCTCCCGCTCCTCCCTCTCTCGGCAACGATCCTCCTCAATGGAGCGTGCCATATCCACAACCTGCTCAAAAGATGATGATAGAACTCTCTCTGGTCATAAGAATGCGAATGGCGTAGTTGAGGTCATCACTGAACCTCCTAATCCTCTCCATATCAGTAGGGATCATCCATGTGGCATGCCTAGCCAACTGTATATATCTCAGCTCATACTGGGTCACTAACATGTCGCCCTGTACCAACCACTCAAACTGGCGACGAAGCTCCTCACGACGGGATTGTGGTACATACTTCTCTAGGAAGAGTAGAAAACTGCTGCCAGGTGAGAGGTGCTGCTCCCGCAGGCGTACGCCTCTCAAACTCCTCCCACCAATCAAACGCGGGACGAGTAAACTGAAAAGTAGTGAATGAAACTCCGCCTGGACTCAAGAATACCAGCTGTACGTAGCATCCTCTGGCACTTATCCAAGAAACCCTGGGCATCCTTGCCCTCAGTACCACTGAAATGGGGTGGCTGGAGTCTACCAAACCTCTCTAGACGATGCTGCTCATCGTCGGGCATAACCTAAACCATATGCTCTGGAGCTGGTGCAGCTGGAGGAATAACTGGTGCAACCACCTGAGCAGGGACCGCCTCCGCCATTTGAAGTCCTTGAACCACCTGCTCAGGTGTGCGAGCTGCAGGAGTCTGCTGACTACCCCCTGTCTGAGATGCCGCTGCAGTAGCGGTACCAGATACTACCTGAGCCAATCCAGAACACACCGATAATATTTGGGCCAGAGTCTCCTGAAGACCAGGAATAACAATAGATACAGTCAGGGCCTGAACTGGGGTCAAGGGTCAAGAGTCAAGAGCCTCTAAAGATAACATAAGTGCAATAGAGTTTACAACGATACTCAGTGCTGAAAGAAATAGCAATACTAAATGAAAAGATAGCTGGAAGGGAAGTCAGGTCATGCGGACGCTGCAGCTACCTCGACTATCCCGCAAAATTCCTCTGAACAGCTACCGGATCAGGACTGCTGAGACGTACCTGGATCTTCACACAAGGTGCAGGGAGTAAAGTGAGTACTTCCAGACTAAGTGATAATGAACAAGGGTAAGACAATATAGATAAGAAATCACAATATAGCACTATGTAAAGCTGTAATCAAATACCCTATAGCAGTCTCAATATCAAAAGTAAATGTACCAACAAGTATCAACAACATAGTATAACAGCTATCAGATGTAGCTAAATGCAATGCAATGCATGAAATGACCGCTACAGTGTGTAGCCCGATCCAATTTGGGTACCCGTGCTCACTGTAGGGGTTCAGACTCCGGAGGGGCTCCTATAGCCCAAGCACAATATCATGAATATATGCTGCGGCGCGCAGCCCGATCCACTACCAGTCAGCTAATATGCAAATGCAGCCTTGCAGGCTCAATAGTAGTTTTGAAAACTCTTTCATAATTTTTCAGTTGAAAACAATATGTCAAAGTTCTAGAGATTGGAAAATCATAATAACAGTTATAGCTCTAGACTGGTAGTAAGACTAGCATGTCAATATCACAGAACAATGATAATGATCCTCGCAGGATCCCAACAACTGGCTCACAGCCCATGAATGTACACAACCAACTGAGAAGGAGGTTCACCAGCTCAAGAATAGCCAATATCACAATATAATATTAACAGGTCGGACTAAGCCATAGTCCCCAATCACAATCGACCCCGCACTCATAGGAGAGTACGTTTCTCACCGCTATACAACATCACAAAGTGGTATACCGGGGTTTCAAACCAGCTGGTCATCACCCACATCCATTGCTCACCTCAATTCGGCTTGACAACTAATCTGTGATGCCCTTTCCACGAAGATCAAGCTCTACAGGCGTATAATCTGATCAAATATAGTGGAAATACATCAAAATAGGCCAATGGGATGATACCCAATCAAAACAATTCAATTTACACCAAAAACTACAAAGTTGCCAAAATCCGACTTTCGCTTCTCAAAAAATTACGAAAGTCATATATTCGGAACCCTTGTCTCAACACGAGTCTAAGAATATACAATTAACCAAAATCAGACTCCATTTGCTCATTCAAATACTTGATTTTCTATAATCCAAGCCTAGGGTGAAAACCTCCACAATACACGCCAAATTCCTCCAATTTCAGGTGTTAATTGCATAATTTATCAATACAAAACCATAATTTGAGTCCATAGTTGATTATCTGAAGAATCTCTTTGAATTTCCTTCAAAATTTCCCAAGTCATCTCTTAAGTCCGAGCCCTAAGTGTTTTAGACTGTTCTGAAATTTTAACCTCTGGTATTTTTAACCCTTTTGTGATTTCCGCTTCTGCGAGCTTAGGACCCTTCCGCGCATCCGCTTCTGTTAGTTCTCAACTGCTTCTGCAGTTTAACTCAGAAACCCAATTTCCGCTCCTGTGACCCACATCCTCTTCCGCGATTCCGACTCAGTGGATAGAGTTCCGCTTCTGCGAATCCCCCACTTCCAGCCTCCAAGCGCTTCCGCGCACTATAGTCCGCTTCTGCGAACTCGCCTAGGCTGTCGACAATCCGCTTTTGTGGACTTCCCCATCTTGCCTCTAGACCACTTCTGCGATCATTCTTACGCACCAGTGATGCCGCACCTGTGGTCCCTTCGCCGCAGGTGCGAAAAAACCAGAAGCCAGAAACTTAAACCTGCAATTTCCATGATTCTCTTCCGTTTAACCACCCGAAAACACCCCGAGGCCCCCGGGACCTCATCCAATCACACCAACACATCCTAACACCTTATTTGAACTTGCTCCAACCTTCAAAACATGTCTAACAACACCAAAACCCATAAGTCACATCGGATTCAAGCCTAAATTCCTTAAAACATTCCAATTTACACATTCGATCAAAAACTCAACCAAACAGCGTCCGAATGACCTGAATATTTATAGACATATCCAAAATCACATGACGAAGCTAAAGAAATTGTCGAAATTCCATTCCGACCCCCGTATCAAAATCTTACCTACCATTCAGATTTTGCCAAAATTCATCCTTAGCTAATTAAAGCCTATTTCTACACCGGACCTCCAAATTCAATTCCGATCACTCCCCTAAGTCATAAATTACCTCTTGGAACTAACCAAATCATCAGAATCCGATTTCGAGCACTCTAACTAGATAGTCAACTCCAGGTTGACTTTTCATATTCAAGCTTCCTTCAAAAAGGCTATTTGCCTCATTTTCAACCCAAATCGTTCGTAACTCACCCGATAGACTCTAACACTGATATAAAGAGTAAAACACATAAATTCAAGGTAACGAGATGGTAATACCCGTGACGACGGGCTTTTCACAAGGATATGATGGGAGTATTCGCCCTCGAATAGGATACGATGGGTCTATCCGCCCTCGAATAGGATATGATGGGAGTATTCTCCCTCGAATAGGATACGATGGGTCTATCCGCCCTCAAATAGGATATTATGGGACTATCCGGCCTCGAATAGGATAAGATGGGAGTATTCACCCTCGAATAGGATACGATGGGTGTATCCGCCCTCGAATAGGATATGATGGGAGTATTCGCCCTCGAATAGGCTACGATAGGTGTATCCTCCCTCGAATAGGATATGATGGGAGTATTCGCCCTCGAATAGGATACGATGGGTTTATCTGCCCTCGAATAGGATATGATGGGATTATTCACCCTCGAATAGGATACGATGGGTTTATTCACCCTTGAATAGGATATGATGGGAATATTCACACTCGAATAGGATATTATGGGACTATCCGCCCTCGAATAGGATAGAATGGGAGTATTCGCTCTCGAATAGGATACGATGGGACTATCTGCCCTCGAATAGGATATCATGGGAGTATTCGCCCTCGAATAGGATACGATGGGACTATCCGCCCTCGAATAGGATATGATGGGAGTATTCACCCTCGAATAGGATATGATGGGTCTATCCGCCCTTGAATAGGATATAATGGGTCTATCCGCCCTCAAATAGGATATGATGGGAGTATTCGCCCTCGAATAGGATACGATGGGTTTATCCGCCGTCGAATAGGATATGATTGGAGTATTCGCCCTCGAATAGGAAACGATGGGTCTATCCGCCCTCGAATAGGATGTGATGGGAGTATTCGCCCTCAAATAGGATACGATGGGTCTATCCGCCCTCGAATAGGATATTATGGGACTATCCACCCTCGAATAGGATAGGATGGGAGTATTCGCCCTCGAATAGGATATGATGGGTCTATCCGCCTTCTAATAGGATATGATGGGAGTATTCGCCCTCGAATAGGATACGATGGGACTATCCGCCCTCGAATAGGATATTTTTAGGTTCACCCGCCTTCGAATAGGATATTTTACGTTTGCTTTATTTTGACCCGAGTGGTCCTGCTTGCATAAACATTGTAATATACACATTTCATAAATTATTGCCAGAATGCATTTTAATTTCAAAAGTTGCTAATAAAAACAGGCGCCCACCTGTATAACAATAGGAATATTTTTCAGTCTTTACATTGCAGGTCTTGAAACCAGTAACCCACCATAAAGCAAAAGGTTACAACAAGAGTTACTAGCACAAACTTAAGCACATGAGTCAAAGAAAGATAAGACAAATCTTGAGAAAATCGACCTTCGAGCCTTGGTTGTCCCCATTATAACAGACTTGACAAAGAAAGCCGCATTCCGGGGAAGCATAAAAAAGGGTCGATAAAGGAAGCCGTATCCCCAGTGGATTGAGCAAAACAATGAAAACTAGTATTCAGAAAGGCAGAAGGCCAGTGTCATCCCAAATTTGCGAGATAAAGAAGCACCGGAGGACAACACAAGCCAACAAGAAAGCAAAGTGGCAAAAACAAGTTGAAGATAGATAGGATTATGTGATCCGTAGGCTAGCCTAGCTTTTTGTTTTATTTTTAGCACGATATAATAAGGAGTTCGACAAACAGTACCAACATGCAACATCAGTAACAACAAGATCACAGCTTCGTGGTAGTCCCAGCTACCAAAAATTTTTCGAACTACATTGGCCTGATTCCCTTTTAGCCAGGGATATGTAAGAGACCATTTGAAGCAAAGGTTCGGCCAAATTTTTTGAAAAAAAAAAAATACTTCTCACGGAGTGCTCAAACGGGCAAAAATCGCTCGTATCCGCTCACTTCTCTTTGCACGAAAAACTCTTCGTGTTTACGCGCAAAGAGGGGCAGCTGTGAGCATGTGATTTTTGCCCTATACGAGAAATACTCCCAAAGATTCAAATAAAATAATTTTTTCTTTGTGTGCAATTTTTAGATTTTTTGCGATATTTTTGGATAATTATTTGTATTTTTTTGTACATATTTCTTTGTTAAATTAATATAAAATACAAAATATGTCACATTTTGTATTTAGGATAATTCTGCATTTAGGAATAATTAAGTTTGTTTTGCAAAAAATAGAAAATCACAAAAAATATGTACTTTTTGTATTTTTAGCATTTTTTGTCAAATTTGTGCGATTTTATTTTTAATTGACGTTTCATTTTGTGTGATAATTATTATTACGAGTTAATTAGTGTTTTTAAGATAATTTTGGGTTTTATAATTTAGTCTTAATATGTTTTTTAATTTCATAATAAATAAATAAATTTTTTAAAAATAGAGAAGACAAATCCGGAATTGGGCCTTTTACCAAATTTTAAACCTAGGCCCAAACTTATTCTACCCATAATTTTGCGTTGACTTTAAACGTTAGGACGCATGGTTATAATTATATTCCTGGATCTGGACTGATATGTTTGTCTTACAGGATTTATTATAAACTGCTTTCTACTCTGAATCCTAGATGTAAGCTATACGATACATCTGACCAAACTATTTTGGTAGAAACTAATTTCACAAAGTCAAAGGTCACTACACGGAGACCTATAAGATGGGATGAAATTAATTTTCCAACAACTTGGACTCTTGAGTCAGTTATAGCTCCTCACCAACTTACCAATGAAGTCACGAATAACGAGACTTCACATATTACTCAAGATCCTGATGGAAGGATTTGTATTCAATTTGCTGATAAACCTTCGGGTTCTTTGACATCTTTAAAGAATCCTGTTTATAAAAGGAAATCATTCTCTGGTTATAGATCTCTTCCTGCTATCCATCATATCTCTCCTGTAACCCCTGATGCCCCTATTTATGGACCAGCAAGAGATAAACCCCTGTCTTTGCATACCCTTAGTGATACTAAGAGTAAGGTTAAAGTTGATTCTAAGACTAATGTAGTCCAGGCAGCTGATAATTTGTCTGACTTAGAACCTACGCCATCTGATATGGGTGTAGACCTTTACGATGAAATCTGATTTTATGGATTATGTCCAAATCGATTTTAGTCCGGGATCACCGGCACGTAAATATATTTAAAAAAGATTTTAGAAAAAACGGTGGAATACGTTTCGAACTTGGTTTTTTGAAACTTATAGCCGAACTGATTTAAAGAATATTTCCAAAGAATTCTATGAGCTATGTGCTTTGCAAAACGAAATAATAGATTTTGTTCCTTGGTTTATAACCACTTATTTGCCCATGTATGTTAAGGTAATTGAAAGATGTTTTGTAAATGCTGAAGGATCGGTAAAAGCTATTTACCCTCCGAATTCTCAAAAGACTTTCAAACTGCAAAACAATACAGAAATTGCCTTTTTGGCTTGTCAAAAATTGATTGACGATAAGGTTGCGGCTGTTACCATTAATGAAATAAATGGGTTAATTTTATAGCATAATTACCAAAACCTTTATTCAAAAATTTTGGGAGAACAAATTAGTTCTTTAGATAAAAAATTAGATGAATTAACGAAGCTTGTCAAATCTTTAAATTCTTCAGATATATGTCACGACCCTAGTTCTCCAATCATGAACATGTCGTGATGGCAACCAGTCCCCACGACTAGGTAAGCCTAACACGTTGCGGAATACACAAGCTATGAACACTTAAATAAGAAACCGCGGAAAAATAGCATAAAAAGGTATGTAATCCGTGCCGCTTGGCACATACATCCGTCAACACACTGAATAAAACATTACCAAGATCCGGAACCCCACGGTAACACAAACTAAAAGAGAAATACAACCGTGGCTCTATGTGTAAAGAGTATCTAACAACGAAATGAAGAAAAATGTCAACTAGTACTATTAGAATAGAAGGAAAGCCTCCGGATCTGCGGACGTAGCAGATCATACCTCGAGGTCTCCAGAAAGCTGCGAAATCACCTAGCACGAGCCTGCTCTGATGTACCTGGATCTGCACAACAAAAGTGTGCAGAAGAGTAGCATGAGTACACCACGGAGGTACTTAGTAAGTGCCAAACCTAACCTCGATAGAGTAGTGACGAGGAAAGTCAGGGCCCTACTGAGAAGCAATAATATAGTGATAATAACAATAATAAACAGTTTAAATGATAATTATTTCCGCAATAACAACAATAAAATGATTACTGCAACCGTCTACAATTTAGCTAACAACAAATAATCAACTCAATAAAAACAAGTCCAGGACCTGTGGGAATTGAACCCACAGTCCCATTAACAGCACCCCTGGGTCTCCGGGAATCGAACCCGCAGCCCATGTCTCAATAATATCTCAATAACTCGGGATCTCCGGGAATTGAACCCGCAGTCCCTACGAATAATTCAGGATCTCGGAAATCAAACCCGTAGTCCCTACCAATAACTCAGGATCTCAGGAATCAAACCCGTAGTCCCTACCAACAACTCAGGATCTCGGGAATTGTACCCGTAGTCCCTACAATAACTCAGGATCTCGAGAATCAAACCCGTAGTCCACATCTCAATAAATCTCAGGATCTCCGGGAATTGAACCCGCAGTCCACATTCCAATAAATCTCAGGATCTCAGGGAATCGAACCCGCAGTCCACATTCACAGCAAGTAAAGGAATACACAGAGAGAAGTATAATATGCTTAACTATAACTTCGCCGATAAACAGCGCCGGCGATTACCAAGAAAAACTCAAGTAAGACAATTAGGCAACTAGACAGTTAAATACTACCTAATCATGCTTTTCTAACTGCTACCGGGTAGGAATATCGAATTTAACAACTAAAAATAGGAATATCACTCATTGAACATTTTAAGTAAAGTATGTGTTCAACAACCAGCGCATGTACACGCCCGTCACCTCGCGTACAAGGCATTTAAAATATCACATAATATCCTAGGGGTGAAAGTCCCCCACACGAAGTTAGACAAGCCACTTACCTCAATTCCGGTACAAAACCGCTAAGAAATAACCCTTTTTCCGTGAATGTCGGCCTCCACAAGTGTAGTATCTGATAAAAATCAATAGAATCACATCAAAATAGGTCAATTGGGCATTACCCAATCAAAATAACTCAAAATACACCAAAACCCACAAGTTGCCAAAACCCAACTTTTGGTACGCCTCTCGAAAAATTACGAAAGTTATATTTTCGGAACCCTTGTCTCAATACGAGTCTAAGCATATAAAGTTTATCAAATTCGGACACCATTTGCCCATTCAAACCCTTGATTTTCTAAAGTTCAAGCCTAGGGTGAAAACCCCCATAAAACACCCCAAATTCCTCCATTTTCATGAGATAATTGCATAATATTGTCAACAATAATCATAATTTGAGTCCATAGTTGATTACCTGAAGAAACCCCTTGAATCTCCCTTCAAAATCGCCCAAATTGCCCCTTAAGCCGAGCCCTCAATGTTTGGAAATGTTTCTGAAATTTCTAACTTCTGATATAATTAAACCCTCTGCGATTTTCGCTTCTACGGACTTTTTCCGCCTCCACGAGACCGCTTCCGCGACCGTTTGGTCGCTTTTGCGAAACCCCAGGCCTGGCTGGCCCATTCTGCTTCTGCGAGCCTAGGGACGCTTCCGCGCGTCCGCTCCTGCGGAAAATACTCCGCTCCTGCGGGAATTCCAGCTTCTGCGAGAAATAGTCCGCTTCTGCGGACTCGCTTAAGCGAATTCCCCTCCGCTCCTGCGGATTCTCACTCCTCGACCCAAGGTCGCTTCTGCGATGAGTCTTCCGCACCCGTGACTCCGCCTCAACGGAAGAGGATCCGCCTCTGCGAACCCAGGCGCTCCTGCGCCCCAAGTTCCGCTCCTGCGGACTCGCCTCTGCGGTCCCATTTCCGCAGGGGCGAAAACGACAGAACAGAAGGCCCAACCTGCAATTTTCCATGTTTTCCTTCCGTTTACCCATCCGAAAACACCCCGAGGCCCCCGGGACCCCAACGAAAACCACCAACATACTCCAAAACATGATACCAACCATAAAAACACGTCTAACAACATCAAAACCCATAATTCACATCGAATTCAAGCCTAAATTTCTTAAAACTTTTCGAATTGCACATTCGATCTAAAACCCGACCAAACGACGTCCGAATGACCTGAAACTTTGCGGACATATCCAAATTCACATAATGAAGCTACAGAAATTGTCGGAATTCCATTCCAACCCCCGGATCAAATTCTCACCTATCGTTCGGATTCGCAAAAATTTCAACCTTCGGCATTTCAAGCCTAATTGAGCTACGGACCTCCAAAATACATTCCGAACGCGCTCCCAACCCCGAAATCACCCAACGGAGCTAATGGAACCATCGGATTTCCGTTCCGAGATCGTCTTAACACTGTTTCCGATTACGGACCATTTTCTATCTTTAAAGTTCTCATTTAGGGACTAAGTGTCCCAAAATACTTCAAATTTCAGGGCCGACTCTCCCGGCAAACCACAATAGCAGAAATGTACTTAGGGAAACAGTTAAATTAGGGATTGGGGCGTAATTTTCTAAAATGACCGGTCGGGTCGTTACATCTTCCCACACTTAAAAGAGTCGTTCGTCCTCGAACGAGCATAGAAAACATACCTGGAGTAGTGAAAAGATGAGGGTACTGGCTGCGCATATCCTGCTCGATCTCCCAAGTTGCCTCCTCGACCGGCTGGCCCCGCCACTGAACCTTTACCGAAGCGATGTTCGTTGACCTTAGCTTCCTGACCTGCCTGTCTAGAATGGCTACTGGCTCCTCAACATAAGACAGATCTTTGTCTAGCTGAACAGAAGTGAAATCCAACACATGCGACGGGTCACCATGGTATCTCCGGAGCATAGAGACATGAAATACGGGGTGAACTCCAACTAGACTAGGAGGTAAGGCTAACTCATAGGCAACCTCCCCAATACGCCTCAAAATCTCAAAAGGGCCAATAAATCTAGGACTTAGCTTCCCTTTCTTCCCAAACCTCATAACGCCCTTCATGGGCGAGACTCGAAGTAGAACCCGCTCGCCAACCATAAAAGCCACGTCGCGAACCTTCTTATCCGCATAACTCTTCTGTCTAGACTGGGCTGCACGAAGTTTGTCCTGAATCACCTTGACCTTGTCCATAGCATCCTGAACCATATCAGTACCTAGCAATCTGGCCTCGCCCGGCTCAAACCAACCCACGGGAGACCTGCACCTCCTACCATATAGGGCCTCATACGGTGCCATCTGAATACTAGACTGGTAGCTGTTGTTATAAGCAAACTCCGCCAGTGGCAATAAGTGATCCCATGAACCTCCAAACTCAATCACGCACGCACGGAGCATATCCTCCAAAATCTGAATAGTGCGCTCGGACTGACCATCAGTCTGGGGATGAAACGCTGTGCTCAGCTCCACCCGAGTACCTAACTCCTGCTGTACGGCTCTCCAGAACCGTGAAGTGAACTGAGTGCCTCTATCTGAAATGATGGAAACTGGAATACCATGCAGCCGAACTACCTCCCTGATATAGATCTCCGCCAGTCGTTCCGATGAATATGTAGTGCTCACCGGTATAAAATGGGCGGACTTGGTCAGCCGATCCACAATGACCCAAATGGAATCAAACTTCCTAACCGTCCGTGGAAGTCCAGATACAAAGTCCATGGTAATGCGCTCCCATTTCCACTCGGGAATCTCGATCTGTTGCATCAATCCACCCGGACGCTGATGCTCATACTTCACCTGCTGGCAGTTGAGGCATCTAGAAACATAATCAACTATATCCCTCTTCATCCGCCTCCACCAGTAATGTTGTTTCAAGTCCTGATACATCTTCGCGGCTCCCGGATGGATGGAATACCGCGAGCTATGGGCCTCTGCTAGAATCATCTCTCGAAGATCATCTACATTGGGCACACAGATGCGCCCCTGCATCCTCATAACTCCATCATCACCAAAGGTAACATCTCGGGCATCACCACGCCGAACTCTATCCTGAAGGACAAGAAAATGAGGGTCGTCGAACTGACGCTCCCTAATGCGGTCAAATAGAGAAGACCGAGAAACCACACATGCCAAAATCCGACTGGGCTCCGAAAGATCCAATCTAACAAACTGCCTGGCTAGAGCCTGAACATCCATCGCCATAGGCCTCTCTGAAACTGGTAGATACGCTAAACTCCCCAAACTCTCTACCCGACGACTCAAGGCATCGGCAACCACATTAGCCTTGCCCGGATGATAGAGAATAGTAATATCATAGTCCTTTAGTAGCTCCAACCATCTCTTCTGACGCATATTCAGGTCCTTCTGCTTAAGCAAGTGCTGCAAGCTCCGGTGATCAGTGTAGATCTCACAAGGAACCCCATATAAATAATGACGCCAAATCTTCAAGGCGTGAACAATGGCAGCTAGCTCCAAATCATGAACAGGGTAATTCTTCTCATGCACCTTCAGCTGTCTCGACGCGTAGGCAATCACCCTACCGTCCTGCATCAATACCACACCAAGTCCAACTCGTGAGGCATCACACTATACAGTATAGGACCCCGAACTTGTAGGCAACATCAATATAGGGGCCGAAGTCAAAGCTGTCTTGAGCTTCTGAAAGCTCGCCTCACACTCGTCTGTCCACCGAAAAGGGGCACCCTTTTGGGTCAATCTAGTCATAGGTGCTGCAATCGAAGAGAACCCCTCTACGAAACGACGGTAGTAGCCCGCCAAACCAAGGAAACTGCGAATCTCAGTAGCAGAGGAGGGTCTGGGCCAACTCTGCACGGCCTCCACCTTCCTCGGATCTACTCGAATACCATCACTCGACACTACGTGGCCCAAAAATGCCACTGAACTCAACCAGAATTCACATTTAGAGAACTTGGCATAAAGCTGCTTCTCCCTCAGAATCTGAAGCACTATCCTCAAATGCCGCTCGTGCTCTTCCCGGCTCCGAGAATATACTAGAATATCATCAATGAAGACAATCACGAACGAGTCCGGATAAGGCCTGAACACACTGTGCATCAAATGCATAAAGGCTGCTGGGGCATTAGTCAGCCCAAAAGACATCACGAGGAACTCATAGTGACTATACTGAGTCCTAAAGGCAGTCTTCGGGATATCTGGCTCCCGAATCTTCAGCTGATGATACCCAGAGCACAAATCAATCTTAGAAAACACCTGTGCGCCCTGTAGCTGGTCAAATAAATCATCAATACGGGGCAAAGGATACCGGTTCTTCACTGTAACCTTGTTCAGCTGACGATAGTCAATACACATACGCATAGAACCGTCCTTTTTGTTCACAAACAATACAGGAGCACCCCAAGGCGAAACACTGGGTCGAATAAAACCCTTGCCCAATAACTCCTGTAATTGATCCTTCAACTCCTTCAACTCGGGAGGAGCCATACGGTATGGTGGAATAGAAATGGGCTGAGTGCCCGGCAACAAGTCAATAGCAAAGTCAATATCTCTGTCGGGCGGCATGCCGGGAGATCAGCTGGAAATACATCAGCAAAGTCACGTACCACAAGAACAGAATCAATAGAGGGAGTGTCAATACTGACGTCCCGCACATAGGCTAGATAAGCAGCACACCCCTTCTCAACCATACGCTGAGCTCTGAGAAAAGAAATAACACGGCTAGGGGTGTGATCTAGAGTACCACTCCACTCAATACGTGGAATGCTTGGCATAGCCAGCGTCACGGTCTTGGCGTGACAATCAAGAATAGCATAATGGGGCGACAACCAGTCCATGCCCAGAATAATATCAAAATCGACCATCCCGAGCAACAATAGATCCGCTCCGGTCTCAAAATCACAAATGGTAACCAAACACGACCGATATACGTGGTCCACAGCCAAAGAATCACCCACCGGAGTGGAAACATAAATGGGGGCACTCAAAGAATCCCGAGGCACACCCGGATGAGAAGCAAAGTAAGAAGACACATATGAAAAAGTGGAACCAGGGTCGAATAGAACCGATGCCTCCCCGTGACTAACCGAATAATACCCGCGATAACGAGTCGGATGCGACAGCCGCGGCGCAATCGGGAATAGCGTAGAATCCGCTCGTCCCCCCTCTCGAGGGCGGCCTCTGGAACCCTGACCCCCGCCCCTGGCTGGCTGGGCAGGTGGAGTGGCAGCTGGGGCTGGAATGATAGCCTGCTGGCCCTGAGAACCACGCGGATGCTGTGATGACTGATGAGGGGCTCCTCTCCTGCGCCTGGGGCACTCCCTAACCAGGTGGCGAGTATCCCCGCACTCAAAACAAGCTCTGGGAGGACGCGGTGGCTGTGACTGACCGGCCTCACCCCCACTAGTCTGACCCCTGGAAGGACCCCGCGCAGGAGGTGCACTAGAAACTGGGGGAGCATAATAAGGCTCCTGAGGTGCTGGAAGAGCTGGAGTACTACCGGCTGCGGGCAATGCTGAGTGAACTGGTCGGCTGGAATAACCCCTGCCAAAACGACTGGCTGATGAAGTGCGGGCATCAGAGAAATGGCCCGACTCACGAGACCTCTTGGCCTCTCTCTCTCTCCGCTCTCTAGGGAGCATACTCTCGATCCTCTTGCCAATGCTAACTGCCTGCTGATAAGATATATCTGTCTCAAGCTCTCTGGCCATGCCGGATCGGATAGGCGGAACAAGGCCCTCAATAAATCTCCGCACTCGCTCCCGAACCGTGGCTACCAAAGCCGGTGCATGCCTGGCTAGGCGGGTGAAACTGATAGCATACTCTGATACTGACATGGAGCCCTGTCGCAACCGCTTAAACTCCGAGCGCCAAGAATCCCTAAGGCTCTGTGGAACAAACTCCCTCAAAAACAGATCTGAAAACTGCGTCCACGTCAATGAAACAGACTCCTCTAGACTATCCAACTCATACGTGCGCCACCAATCATAGGCGGCCCCACGAAACTGAAAAGCAGTGAAGGAAACCCCGCTGTTCTCCACAATCCCCATACTACGAAGAATACGATGACACTCCTCTGGAAAACCCAATGCATCATCTGAAGCCAAACCACTAAACACCGGAGGGTCATATTTCTTGAATCTCTCCAATCTACGCTGCTCGTCCTCAGAGGCAGCTGGTCCACCTCCGGGCTGTGCTGGGGCGGCAGGAGGCATAACCAAAACATCTGGAGCCTGTCCTACTGGCACACGCTGCTCCGGTGTAACGGCTGCGAGAGTCTGGGCCCCTCCCCCGGCCTGAGATATAGCTGCGACGAGAGGAAGCAGTCCTGCTCGAGCTAAAGTGGTATACATACTCGTGAGCTGGGCCAGGGTCTCCTGTAGTGCTGGAGTAGTAGCAGCTGTAGTCGGTGTACCAGGTGCCTGCGCTCCAACCTGGTCTACATGTGGCACCTCAGCAGCAGTGCGCGCGGGTGCTGTGGCTGCACCTCGGGCGCGTCCTCGTCCTCTACCTCGGCCCCGGCCTCTGACGGCAGCAACAGGGGGCGCGGGCACCTGATCATCGCGAGTAGCTCGTGTCCTCACCATCTGTGAGAGAATAGAAAGCAATAGTTTAGATTTTTGATGCCAAGAATATCGCACGACAAGGAATCCAAAAGAAATGAAGAGTTTCCTAAACAGTTACATAGCCCCTCGTAGATAAATATTTTATTAATAATTTCGAGCTTCTGAGGCCTTGAAAACCTCATTCTATGTTGCCTCGATTTACGTGCATGATCCGAGCATGTAGCCGGAAAGATTTTGTGATAGAAAATATGAATTCCATGAGAAATTTGGATAAAAATGATATTAATATTGATATGGTTGACTTCGGTCAACATTTTTGGTAAACGGATCCGGACTCGAGATTTGATGGTCCCGAGAGGTCCGTAGGAAAATATGGGACTTGGACATGCGTCCGGAGTCGAATTCTGAGGCCTAGAGCCCAAGTTATGAATTTTTATGTGAAATTGTTTTTGATGCAATTATTAAAAGAAATAAATTAATTGACCTTGGTATCGGGCTCGTATTTTGGTTCCGACGCTCGGTACAAGTCTTAAATATTATATATGTGATTTCTGTAAAGTTTGGTGACATTTGGATGTCGTTTGAGATGTTTTGGACCTTGAGTCCCAAGTTTGAAAGTTTTGAAAAAACTAAAGGTATGAAAATCATGCATTTGAGGCTTGATTTGATGAAAACGAAGTGATATTGGCGATATGATCGCACGAACAAGTCCATAATGTGTTTTTGAGGTTGTGTACATGTTTGGTTTGGAGCCCGGGGGCTCGGGTAAAGATTTGATAGGCCGTTGGATGAAACTCTGAATTTTTGAACTGCTGGTTTTTCACCCAGCTGTTGGCTTCGCAATTGCGAAGCTTTCTCGCAATTGCGAAGGGGGACAAGCTCGCAAATGCGAACCTTCATCGCAAATGCGAAGCCCCCTTGGCCCAGCCTTGTTCGCAAATGCGAACAATTGTTCGCATTTGCGAAGGTCCCCAGTGCCAGCCTATGTTCGCAAATGCGAACAAAAGTTCGCAAATGCGAACTTTCCCCAACACTGCCTTGGTTCGCAAATGCGAACCATTGTTCGCAAATGCGAACACTGCCTATACAACATGTGTTCGCAAATGCGAACAATAGTTCGCAAATGCGAACTGTTCGCAAATGCGAACAAATGTTCGCAAATGCGAACTTCCCAACCTTAGCTTATTTTTCAAACTCCAGAAATTGGTCGGGGTTCGCAATTGCGAACCCATGTTCGCAAATGCGAACACAGAGACCTGAAAAACACGAATTTCGGTCATTTCTTCACATTTTACAAAACCAAAACACCCATTTGCGATTCTTCAAGGATTTCTTCTTCATCAAAACGATTGTAAGTCACTTTTTACTTAATTCTTTCAATTCCTAACATCATTAAACATGTTTTTCATAAGAAATCAAAGATTTTCATGGTAAAATTCTTGTTTTTGTTAGAAAATAGGGTTTTTCATAAATTGGGGAATTGGACCTCGAATTGAGGTCCGATTTTGAAACAAAATATATATATGAACTCGTGGGGGAATGGGTAACCGGATTTTTGTCCTAACCCCGAATTCCGACCATGTGGGCCCGGGGTTGAAATTTACTATTCATGGCAGAATGTTGTAAAAATGGTATTTGGTATTAAGAATTAGTTTGTTGAGTAAGAATTGATGATATTAAATCAATTGTGTATAGATACGGTTGGATTGGAGCCAAATTGAAAGAAAAGACATTTCCACGGATTGGATTGTTCATAAGCATTCGAGGTAAGTGTTTGTTGTATCCTAGCTTGAGGGAATAGGATTATGTGTTATGTGTTATGTGATCGAGTGCGGTGTATGGGCTGTGGTGACGAGCATCCATACACTGGCGTCTAGTATGACCGTGAGTCATTGGAAAATAATTATTTTGAGATATATTACAGATGAATTGTCATTGTTCTCCCTTGTTGGGACTTGTTGTGAAGATTATTATTGATTGCCCTTGATGGGACGGATTATGAATTACTGTTTCTTTCTTTACCCTTAACTGTGATTGTTATTTGGGTGAGGAAGAGTGATAATGCACGAAGGGTGATGCCGTGCCGTGTTTATTTATTGATTATGCACGAAGGATCATGCCGTGCCCCGTTATTGAACCATGTACGAAGGATCATGCCGTACTATGGATGTGAGGATGAGAGTAAAAGCACGAAGGGTGATGCCGTGTACTTTATTTGTTTATTTGGTGAGGATGAGAGTAAAAGCACGAAGGGTGATGCCGTGCAATTGCTTGCTATTCCTTGACTTGATATTACTTGTTTTTCCATTATATTTTATTTGGGTGATGCCGTGCAACTATTTGCCATTCCTTGACTTGATATTACTTGTGTTTTCTATTATAGCTTGATTTCTTTGTGAACTTATTTGATTGTTCTTTGGGTAAGGAAGAGTGATAATGCACGAAGGGTGATGCCGTGCCATGTTTATTTATTGATTATGCACGAAGGATCATGCCGTGCCCTGTTATTGAACCATGTACGAAGGATCATGCCGTACTATGGATGTGAGGATGAGAGTAAAAGCACGAATGGTGATGCCGTGCAACTGTTTTGCTATTTCTTCAATTGATATTACTTGTGTTTACATTACACTTTGTTTTTCCTTGTGAAATTATTAACTGTGGTTAATTGTTGAATTCTTTAAGATATTCCTTATTGTGTTAATACTTGATTATTTCTTGTCATTTTGTGGTACACGTATATATATATTGAATTGCACAGGTTATGTAGGTGTCTGGTCCTAGGCTTGTCACTACTTCGCCGGGATAGGCCAGGCACTTACCAGCACATGGGGTCGGTTGTGCTGATGCTACACTTCTGTGCGTTTTTGCACAGGTCCAGGTTACGATCAGGAGCAGCAGCAGCAGTAAATAGATTGCGTGGGAGTTGATCACATTTGAGACCGAGGTAGCTTGCGGACGTCCGCAGGCCCGGCGTCTCTTTCTTTATTTATGTTAATAGCTGTAGTCTCATTGTTCCGAGACAAACAGAATTATGTTATATTTCTTTCAGACTTTTATGTGTAGTATTCCATAGTAGTTTGTGAGTTGGTGACTCCACGTCTTGGGTAGAGGATTTCAGTATGATTTTCACCGTGTTATGGTTTGTCGATAAATTAATTATGAAATTGTGTTAAAAACAGGATAGTATGAATACGATGGCTTGCCTAGCTACCACGAGTAGGCGCCATCACGATCCCGATGTTGGGGGAAAATCCGGGTCGTGACAGTGTGTGTACGAGCTTTCGAAGACATAAAAAGGGACACGATCGGAGAGATAGATTAGTAGAGTTTGAGAGGTAGGTACGGAGACGTCTGTACTTGTCCTCCAGAGTCTATTGAGTTAGGAAAAAGTCTCTCATTTGTTCTTTCTTGTCGTGCGACTTGTTCCTCAATTACTTATTGAATTTCTATTCTGTCCTTTCGCAGATGGTAAGGACACGCACTTCTTCGTCCGCTGACCAGCAGCCTGAGCCCCAGACAGCTCCCGTGAGGGGCAGGGGCCAAGGTCGTATTAGAGGCCGTGGTAGGGGTAGAGCTCAGCCTCAGGCGGCTACCCCAGAGGTGGAGCCTCATATTGAGATGGAAGATGAGGTTCCGGTTCCAGCAGCTCCAGTGGGCCCAGCTCAGGTCCCAGGAGAGGCTTTGATTACCCCGGATCTCCGGGATGCTTTGGTCAGAATAGCGGGATTTATGGATAGCATTGCCAGAGCGGGTTTATTATCAGTTGCCCCAGCCACTTCTCAGGCTGGAGGAGGGGCCCAGACTCCTATTGCTCGTACTCCGGAGCCAGTAGCTCCTCGGCCTCAGGCACCAGTAATTCAGCCAGCTGTGGCCACTCAGTCAGGTACCACAGCTCATGCCGGCGATGGAGCGGCCATGACTTCTGATTTGTTATGGAGGCTTGATCGGTTCTCCAAGCTATTTACCACTACATTCGGTGGAGCCGCATCAGAGGATCCTCAGGACTTTTTATTCAGTTGTCATGAGATTCTCAAGACTATGGGGATCGTGGAGATAAACGGAGTTGATTTCTGTACTTTCAGACTTGCAGGATCCGCCAAGACTTGGTGGAGAGATTATTGCCTGACTCGACCAGCAGGGTCCCCAGCTTTATCATGGGACCGGTTTGCGGAACTATTTATGGAGAAGTTTCTCCCTGCTACTCAGAGGGATGTACTTCGGAGGCAGTTTGAGCGCCTCCATCAGGGCACTATGACAGTTACACAGTATGAGACGAGATTTATCGACTTGGCTCGACATGCAGTGGTCATACTTCCCACTGAGCGGGAAAGGGTCCGCAGATTTATAGATGGGCTCAATCAGCCGATTAGACTCCGGATGGCTATGGGTGTGGGAAGTGACATATCATTTCGGGAGGCAGCCAATGCAGCACGCAGAGTTGAGACGGCTCTTGCTAGGGGAGGCGTTTATTCTTCGGATAAGAGGGCTCGTCATTCGAGCGAGGTTTGGTGGTTCTTCCTCCGGTAGCGAGAGAATCCTTTGATAGAGGCCGGTCTTCCGAGCCTTTTCATTCCGCCCTTCGAGCTTCCCGGGTGGATCGGGTGATCGTGGTTCTCGGGGTATTATTCGGACCGGTCTCCTATTAATGCTCAGCCTCTTCAGAGTGTTCGTGGAGGCCATTCAGGTCGTCGGGGCCAGCAGCCCTATCAGTCTAAGAGTTGCTACGGTTGTGGTGACCCAGGTCATTTTATCAGGAATTGCCCTCTAGCAGCGGGCAACTCTCAGCAGCGAGGTCCTCGTCCTATGATTCAGGCCCCAGCTGACCCTCAGCCTGCCCAGCCAGCCAGAGGCGGGGGTAGAGATTATAAAGGTGGAGGTCGAGACCGTAGAGGTAGAGACCGTCCAGCCAGAGGTAGAGGTCAGCCAGTTGATGGTCGTCCTAGAGACGCAGCTCAGAGGGGAGGTGCAGATCCCCGATTCTATGCTTTACCAGCCAGGCCGGAGGCAGAGGCATCAGATGCCGTGATTACAGGTACTATTCTTGTGTGTGGCAGAGGTGCTTCAGTATTATTTGACCCCGGATCTACATATTCCTATGTGTCTTCCTACTTCGCACCGTATTTGGCCGTGCCCAGCTATGCTCTGGATATTCCAGTTTATGTGGCTACACCAGTGGGTGACTCCATTGTAGTCGATCGGGTGCATCGTTCGTGCGTAGTTATTTTTGGGGGTCTTGAGACCCGTGTTGATCTGTTGCTCTTGGATATGGTAGATTTTGATGTCATATTGGGGATGGACTGGTTGTCCCCATACCATGCGATTCTTGATTGTCATGCTAAGACTGTCACCTTAGCCTTGCCGAATCACCCCGATTAGAGTGGAAGGGTACCTCAAGCCACTCCGTTCGCACCGTTATTTCTTATGTTAAGGCTCGACGTATGGTCGAGAAGGGGTGTCTAGCTTATTTGGCTTATGTTCGTGATTCCAGCGCAGAAGTTCCTTCCATTGATTCAGTCCCTATTGCACGGGAGTTTCCTGAGGTTTTTCCTTCAGACCTGCCGGGCATGCCACCCGACAGGGATATTGACTTCTGTATTGATTTGGCACCGGGCACTCGGCCCATCTCTATTCCACCCTATCGTATGGCCCCGCCGGAGTTAAAGGAGTTGAAAGATCAGTTGCAGGACCTTCTTGAGAAGGGTTTTATCAGGCCCAGTGTTTCCCCCTGGGGAGCACCCGTATTATTTGTAAAGAAGAAGGATGGCTCGATGCGGATGTGTATTGATTACCGGCAGTTAAACAAAGTGACTATCAAAAATAAATATCCACTGCCGAGGATTGATGATTTGTTTGACCAGCTCCAGGGAGCGAGGGTATTATCTAAGATAGACTTGAGGTCAGGCTACCATCAGCTGAAGATCAGGGCGGCTGACATTCCTAAGACAGCCTTTCGCTCTAGATATGGGCATTATGAGTTCTTGGTCATGTCCTTCGGGTTGACCAATGCCCCAGCAGCATTCATGGAGTTGATGAATCGGGTATTCAAGCCTTACTTAGATCTGTTCGTGATAGTTTTCATAGATGACATCCTGGTGTACTCCCGCAGCCAGGAAGAGCACGAGCAGCACCTCAGAGTGGTTCTTCAGACTCTGAAAGATAACCAACTATATGCCAAATTTTCTAAATGTGAGTTCTGGTTGAGTTCGGTAGCATTTCTGGGTCACATTGTATCAGTGGAAGGTATTCAGGTAGACCCAAAGAAGATTGAGGCAGTCCAGAATTGGCCTCGACCAGCTTCAGTGACTGAGATCTGGAGTTTCTTGGGATTAGCAGGTTACTACCGTCGTTTTGTAGAGGGGTTTTCTTCTATTGCAGCCCCGATGACCAGGTTGACCCAGAAGGGTGTTCAGTTTCGGTGGTCGGAGGAGTGTGAGGCGAGCTTTCAGAAGCTCAAGACAGCCTTGACCACCGCACCAGTGTTGATACTACCTATAGGTGCAGGGCCTTATACAGTTTATTGTGACGCATCTCGTACAGGACTTGGAGAGGTATTGATGCAGCATGGTAATGTTATTTCTTATGCTTCGAGACAGCTAAAAATACATGAGAATAATTATCCAGTTCATGATCTTCAGTTGGCAGCAATGGTTCATGCCTTAAAGATCCGGAGGCATTATCTATATGGTGTGACATGTGAGGTGTACATTGATCACAAAAGCCTACAGTACTTGTTCAAACAGAAGGAGTTGAATCTACGACAGCGGAGATGGTTAGAGTTGCTAAAAGACTATGATGTTACTATATTATATCACCCGGGTAAGGCCAATGTGGTGGCCGATGCATTGAGTAGAAAGTATGCCAGCATGGGTAGTCTTGCATATATTCCGGTCAATGAGAGACCATTAGCTTTAGATGTCCAGGCCTTAGCCAACCGGTTCGTGAGACTAGACAATTCTGAGCCTAGCAGAGTGTTAGCCTGCACGGTCGCTCGTTCTTCCTTATTAGAGCGTATCCGTGCGAGGCAATTTGATGATCCTCATTTACGTGAGTTGAGAGATACAGTACAGCGGGGAGGTGCCACACAGGTAAACCTAGATGATGATGGGGTATTGAAATTGCAGGGTCGAGTTTGTGTGCCAAATGTCGAAGGGATTCGAGAGTTGATCTTAGCAGAGGCCCACAGTTCGTGGTATTCTATTCACCCAGGCGCCGCGAAGATGTACCAGGACTTACGAAAGCACTATTGGTGGCGCAGAATGAAGAAAGATATCGTTGCGTATGTCGCTCGGTGTCTAAATTGTCAGCAGGTGAAATATGAGCACCAGAGACCTGGTGGTGTATTCCAGAGGATTGAAATTCCCGAGTGGAAATGGGAGCGGGTCACTATGGACTTCGTTATTGGACTTCCTTTGACTCGGAGGAAATTTGATGCTATTTGGGTCATTGTTGATAGGTTGACCAAATCAGCACACTTTATTCCAGTATCCGTCTCCTACTCGTCGGAGAGGTTAGCGGAGGTTTACATTAGGGAGATTGTTCGTCTCCATGGAGTGCCGGTATCTATTATCTCCGATCGGGGAATGCGGTTTACCTCGCGGTTCGGAGAGCGGTCCGGCGGGAGTTAGGCACTCGAGTGGCGAGTTGAGTACGACATTTCATCCTCGGACGGATGGCCGATCCGAGAGGACTATTCGGATTCTCGAGGACATGCTTCAAGCTCTGTGTTATTGATTTCGGAGGCTCGTGGGATCGGTTTCTGCCATTAGCGCAGTTCGCCTACAATAACAGCCTACCAATCTAGCATCCGGATGGCTCCGTATGAGGCGTTGTATGGTAGGCGATGTCGATCACCGGTTGGATGGTTTGAACCGGGAGAGGCTCGGTTGTTGGGTACAGACTTAGTTCGGGAGGCCTTAGATAAGGTCAAGACTATTCAGGAGAGATTGCGTTCAGCTCGGTCTAGGCAAAAGACTTATGCGGATCGTAAGGTTCGAGATGTAGATTTCATGGTTGGTGAACGAGTATTGCTCCGAGTGTCGCCTATGAAGGGCGTGATGAGGTTTGGGAAGAAGGGCAAGCTCCAGCCCTAGGTATATTGGCCCATTTGAGATTCTAGACAGAGTGGGAGGGGTGGCTTACGGATTAGCTTTGCCGCCTAGCTTATCAGCCGTGCATCCAGTTTTTCATGTATCTATGCTTCGGAGATACCACGGCGATCCCACACATGTGTTAGACTTCAGTACTGTCCAATTGGACAATGATCTATCTTACGAGGAGGAGCCGGTGGCTATTCTAGACCGGCGGGTTCGACAGCTGAGGTCGAAGAGTTATCCTTCTGTGCGCGTTCAGTGGAGAGGTCAGCCTCCTGAGGCATCGACCTGGGAGTCCGAGTCTGTTATGCGGAGCCGCTACCCACACTTGTTTCCCGACTCATGTACTTCTTTCTTTTGTCCGTTCGAGGACGAACGGTTGTTTTAGAGGTGGAGATTGTGACGACCCAAAGGGTCATCACTTATTTAATTAATCATTTCGAGCTTCGAGGCCTTGAAAACCTCATTCTATGTTGCCTCGATTTACGTGCACGATCCGAGCATGTAGCCGGAAAGATTTTGTGATAGAAAATATGAATTCTGTGAGAAATTTGGATAAAAATGATATTAATATTGATATGGTTGACTTCGGTCAACATTTTTGGTAAACGGATCCGGACCCGAGATTTGATGGTCCCGAGAGGTCCGTAGGAAAATATGGGACTTGGACATGCGTCCGGAGTCGAATTCGAGGCCTAGAGCCCAAGTTATGAATTTTTATGTGAAATTGTTTTTGTTGCAATTATTAAAAGAAATAAATTAATTGACCTTGGTATCGGGCTCGTATTTTGGTTCCGACGCTCGGTACAAGTCTTAAATATTATATATGTGATTTCTGTAAAGTTTGGTGACATTTGGATGTCGTTTGAGATGTTTTGGACCTTGAGTCCCAAGTTTGAAAGTTTTGAAAAAACTAAAGGTATGAAAATCATGCATTTGAGGCTTGATTTGATGAAAACGAAGTGATATTGGCGATATGATCGCACGAACAAGTCCATAATGTGTTTTTGAGGTTGTGTACATGTTTGGTTTGGAGCCCGGGGGCTCGGGTAAAGATTTGATAGGCCGTTGGATGAAACTCTGAATTTTTGAACTGCTGGTTTTTCACCCAACTGTTGGCTTCGCAATTGCGAAGCTTTCTCGCAATTGTGAAGGGGGACAGGCTCGCAAATGCGAACCTTCATCGCAAATGCGAAGCCCCCCTTTGGCCCAGCCTTGTTCGCAAATGCGAACAATTGTTCGCATTTGCGAAGGTCCCCAGTGCCAGCCTATGTTCGCAAATGCTAACAAACGTTCGCAAATGCGAACTTTCCCCAACACTGCCTTGGTTCGCAAATGCGAACCGTTGTTCGCAAATGCGAACACTGCCTATACAGCATGTGTTCGCAAATGCGAACAATAGTTCGCAAATGCGAACTGTTCGCAAATGCGAACAAATGTTCGCAAATGCGAACTTCCCACCCTTAGCTTATTTTTCAAACTCCAGAAATTGGTCGGGGTTCGCAATTGCGAACCCATGTTCGCAAATGCGAACACAGAGACCCGAAAAACACGAATTTCAGTCATTTCTTCACATTTTACAAAACCAAAACACCCATTTGCGATTCTTCAAGGATTTCTTCTTCATCAAAACGATTGTAAGTCACTTTTTACTTAATTCTTTCAATTCCTAACATCATTAAACATGTTTTTCATAAGAAATCAAAGATTTTCATGGTAAAATTCTTGTTTTTGTTACAAAATAGGGTTTTTCATAAATTGGGGAATTGGACCTCGAATTGAGGTCCGATTTTGAAACAAAATATATATATGAACTCGTGGGGGAATGGGTAACCGGATTTTTGTCCTAACCCCGAATTCCGACCATGTGGGCCCGGGGTTGAAATTTACTATTCATGGCAGAATGTTGTAAAAATGGTATTTGGTATTAAGAATTAGTTTGTTGAGTAAGAATTGATGATATTAAATCAATTGTGTATAGATACGGTTGGATTGGAGCCAAATTGAAAGAAAAGACATTTCCACGGATTGGATTGTTCATAAGCATTCGAGGTAAGTGTTTGTTCTATCCTAGCTTGAGGGAATAGGATTATGTGTTATGTGTTATGTGATCGAGTGCGGTGTATGGGTCGTGGTGACGAGCATCCATACACTGGCGTCTAGTATGACCGTGAGTCGTTGGAAAATAATTATTTTGAGATATATTACGGATGAATTGTCATTGTTCTCCCTTGTTGGGACTTGTTGTGAAGATTATTATTGATTGCCCTTGATGGGACGGATTATGAATTACTGTTTCTTTCTCTGCCCTTAACTGTGATTGTTCTTTGGGTGAGGAAGAGTGATAATGCACGAAGGGTGATGCCGTGCCATGTCTATTTATTTATTATGCACGAAGGATCATGCCGTGCCCTGTTATTGAACCATGTACGAAGGATCATGTCGTACTATGGATGTGAGGATGAGAGTAAAAGCACGAAGGGTGATGCCGTGTACTTTATTTGTTTATTTGGTGAGGATGAGAGTAAAAGCACGAAGGGTGATGCCGTGCAATTGCTTGCTATTCCTTGACTTGATATTACTTGTTTTTCCATTATATTTTATTTGGGTGATGCCGTGCAACTATTTGCCATTCCTTGACTTGATATTACTTGTGTTTTCTATTATACCTTGATTTCTTTGTGAACTTATTTGATTGTTCTTTGGGTAAGGAAGAGTGATAATGCACGAAGGGTGATGCCGTGCCATGTTTATTTATTGATTATGCACGAAGGATCATGCCGTGCCCTCTGTTATTGAACCATGTACGAAGGATCATGTCGTACTATGGATGTGAGGATGAGAGTAAAAGCACGAAGGGTGATGCCGTGCAACTGTTTTGCTATTTCTTCAATTGATATTACTTGTGTTTACATTACACTTTGTTTTTCCTTGTGAAATTATTAACTGTGGTTAATTCTTGAATTCTTTAAGATATTCCTTATTGTGTTAATACTTGATTATTTCTTGTCATTTTGTGGTACACGTATATATATATTGAATTGCACAGGTTATGTAGGGGTGTCTGGTCCTAGGCTTGTCACTACTTCGCCGGGATAGGCCAGGCACTTACCAGCGCATGGGGTCGGTTGTGCTGATGCTACACTTCTGTGCGTTTTTGCACAGGTCCAGGTTACGATCAGGAGCAGCAGCAGCAGTAAAATAGATTGCGTGGGAGTTGATCACATTTGAGACCGAGGTAGCTTGCAGACGTCCGCAGGCCCGGCGTCTCTTTCTTTATTTATGTTAATAGCTGTAGTCTCATTGTTCCGAGACAAACAGAATTATGTTATATTTCTTTCAGACTTTTATGTGTAGTATTCCATAGTAGTTTGTGAGTTGGTGACTCCACGTCTTGGGTAGAGGATTTCAGTATGATTTTCACCGTGTGATTTGTTATTCCGCATTTATTTAATAAAAATTTTGTTAAAAACAGGATAGTATGAATACAGTGGCTTGCCTAGCTACCACGAGTAGGCGCCATCACGATCCCGATGTTGGGGGAAAATCCGGGTCGTGACAAGTTACATAGCCCCTCGTAGATAAATACAGACGTCTCCGTATCGATCAGCAGGACTCTAAGTAACCGGTTTGTGTCCCGTGACTCCTATGAACCAGGCACGGTTGCGTATTGTCACGACCCTAGTTCACCAATCGTGAACATGTCATGATGGCACCCAATCCCCACGACTAGGTAAGCCTAACACGTTGCGGAATACACAAGCTATGAACACTTAAATAAGAAACAACGGAAAAATAGCATAAAAAGGTATGTAATCCGTGCCGCTTGGCACATACATCCGTCAACACACTGAATAAAACATTACCAAGATCCGGAACCCCACGGTAACACAGACTAAAAGAGAAATACAACCGTGGCTCTATGTGTAAAGAGTATCTAACAACGAAATGAAGAAAAATGTCAACTAGTACTATTAGAATAGAAGGAAAGCCTCCGGATCTGCGGACGTAGCAGATCATACCTCGAGGTCTCCAGAAAGCTGCGGAAATCACCTAGCACGAGCCTGCTCTGATGTACCTGGATCTGCACAACAAAAGTGTGCAGAAGAGTAGCATGAGTACACCACGGCGGTACTCAGTAAGTGCCAAGCCTAACCTCGATGGAGTAGTGACGAGGAAAGTCAGGGCCCTACTGAGAAGCAATAATATAGTGATAATAACAATAATAAACAGTTTAAATGATAATTATTTCCGCAATAACAACAATAAAATGATTACTGCAACCGTCTACAATTTAGCTGACAACAAATCACCAACTCAATAAAACAAGTCCAGGACCTGTGGGAATTGAACCCACAGTCCCATTCTCAGTACCTCCTCCGGGAATCGAACCCGCAGCCCATGTCTCAATAATATCTCAATAACTCGGGATCTCCGGGAATCGAACCCGCAGTCCCTACCCATAAGTCAGGATCTCGGGAATCGAACCCGTAGTCCACATTTCAATAATCTCAGGATCTCGGGAATCGAACCCGTAGTCCATATTTCAACAACTCAGGATCTCGGGAATCGAACCCGTAGTCCACATCTCAATAAATCTCATGATCTCCGGGAATTGAACCCGCAGTCCACATTTCAATAAATCTCAGGATCTCCGGGAATCGAACCCGCAGTCCAGAAACACAGCAAGTAATGGAATACACAGAGAGAAGTATAATATGCTTAACTATAAATTCGCCGATAAACAGCGCCAGCGATTACCAAGAAAAACTCAAGTAAGACAATTAGGCAACTAGATAGTTAAATACTACCTAATCATGCTTTTCTAACTGCTACCGGGTAGGAATATCGAATTTAACAACTAAAAACAGGAATATCACTCATTGAACATTTTAAGTAAAGTATGTGTTCAACAACCAGCGCATGTACACACCCGTCACCTCGCGTACAAGGCATTTAAAATATCACATAATATCCTAGGGGTGAAAGTCCCCCACACGAAGTTAGACAAGCCACTTACCTCAATTCCGGTACAAAACCGCTAAGAAATAACCCTCTTGCCGCGAATGTCGGCCTCCACAAGTGTAGTATCTGATAAAAATCAATAGAATCACATCAAAATAGGTCAATTGGGCATTACCCAATCAAAATAACTCAAAATACACCAAAACCCACAAGTTGCCAAAACCCGACTTTCGGTACGCCTCTCGAAAAATTACGAAAGTTATATTTTCGGAACCCTTGTCTCAATACGAGTCTAAGCATATAAAGTTTATCAAATTCGGACTCCATTTGCCCATTCAAACCCTTGATTTTCTAAAGTTCAAGCCTAGGGTGAAAACCCCCATAAAACACCCCAAATTCCTCCATTTTTATGAGATAATTGCATAATATTGTCAACAATAATCATAATTTGAGTCCATAGTTGATTACCTGAAGAAACCCCTTGAATCTCCCTTCAAAATCGCCCAAATCGCCCCTTAAGCCGAGCCCTCAATGTTTGGAAATGTTTCTGAAATTTCTAACTTCTGATATAATTAAACCCTCTGCAATTTTCGCTTCTACGGACTTTTTCCGCCTCCGCGAGACCGCTTCCGCGACCGTTTGGTCGTTTCTGCGAAACCCCAGGCCTGGCTGGCCCATTCCACTTCTGCGAGCCCAGGGACGCTTCCGCACGTCCGCTCCTGCGGAAAATACTCCGCTCCTGCAGGAATTCCAGCTTCTGCGAGAAATAGTCCGCTTCTGCGGACTCGCTTAAGGGAATTCCCCTCCGCTCCTGCGGATTCTCACTCCTCGACCCAAGGTCGCTTCTGCGACGAGTCGTCCGCACCCGCGACTCCGCCTCGGCGGAAGAGGATCCGCCTCTGCGAACCCAGGCGCTCCTGCGCCCCAAGTTCCGCTCCTGCGGACTCGCCTCTGCGGTCCCATTTCCGCAGGGGCGAAAACGACAGAACAGAAGGCCCAACCTGCAATTTTCCATGTTTTCCTTCCGTTTACCCATCCAAAATCATCCCGAGGCCCCCGGGACCCCAACAAAAACCACCAACATACTCCAAAACATGATACGAACTTATTCCAATCATAAAAACACGTCTAACAACATCAAAACCCATAATTCACATCGAATTCAAGCCTAAATTTCTTAAAACTTTCCGAATTGCACATTCGATCTAAAACCCGACCAAACGACGTCCGAATGACCCGAAACTTTGCGGACATATCCAAATTCACATAACGAAGCTACGAAATTGTCGGAATTCTATTCCGACCCCCGGATCAAAATCTCACCTATCGTTCGGATTCGCCAAAATTTTAACCTTCGACATTTCAAGCCTAATTGAGCTACGGACCTCCAAAATACATTCCGAACGTGCTCCCGACCCCGAAATCACCCAACGGAGCTAATGGAACCATCGGATTTCCATTCCGAGATCGTCCTAACACTGTTCCGGTTACGGACCATTTTCTATCTTTAAAGTTCTCATTTAGGGACTAAGTGTCCCAAAATACTTCAAATTTCACGGCCGACTCTCCCGGCAAACCACAATAGCAGAAAAGTACTTAGGGAAACAGTTAAATTAGGGATTGAGGCGTAATTTTCTAAAACGACCGGTCGGGTCGTTACAATATAGATTCAACATCTACCAATTCTTCTGAAAAGGTTTCAACGAAAAAAGATGTTTTGATAGAAACTCATTTGAAGAGACCTCTTGATGTTTCAGATTTTAAATTTAGAAAAAATTCTTCTATAACAGATCTAGCTGATTTGCTTAATGAAAAATTTTCGGGTTTTAAAAGGTCAGGTATTCATAAACAACCTGATAATTGGTTAGATGAAGATCAACCCCTATTTTCTGAGGTTCAAGCTAGGATGTCTCAAGGAGGACTAGAAAGACCTAGTAGAAAGAGGCCTAATTACAACAAAAAGAAGACTTATGCTTCTGTCCCGCCTCTTAGGACTTATTATTACCCCAGACCAATACCTCAAGATGTCTTAATCGAGGAAAGAGACTGGAACCAAACTAACACTTCTTACAACGAAGATTCTGTTTATGAATGGTGTATTGACGGTCTTACTGAAAGCCAAATTTCTATTATGTGCCATTGTATGATGATGTATGCTTCTATTTGCGCAGATTCTAATAATGATTTAGCTGTCGCAAAAATAATTATTAATAGATTCACAGGTCAACTTAAAGGCTTGTGGGATAATTGCCTAAGTATTAACGCTAAGAATCATATTCTTACTGCCACCAAAATAGTTAAATATGAGACTAAGACCGATGTTTTAGTACACGATTCAGTCTATACTTTGATTCTTACTATTCTAGAACATTTCAATAGTAGAATTACCAATGGTTATGCGAACCTTCAAACTCTCTTAAATGGTTTACGATGTAAACATCTCGGAGAATTTCGTTGGTATAAGGATACTTTCCTTAGCCGTGTTATGGATCTACCTGACAGAGGCCAATCTCATTGGAAAGCCAGATTAGTTGATGGCATTCCCCCTCTGTTTGCTGAATGTATTAGAAATACGCTTCGAGGAGCAAATAATTCTATTCCTTATGATAATTTAACCTATGGCCATATCATTGGCACTTGTACACAAGAAGGATTGAAACTGTGTAACGAGTTAAAGTTGAATCAAGAACTTAAGCACCAAAAGGCCACAGAAAGATCTCAATTAGGAGATTTATGTACTCAATACAGTATTGAAGGACCTTCTAGGTCTAGACTTAATAGAGGAAATTATCCTGGTGATAAACCTCGCCGTAAGAAATATTGTAGACGCTTCGAACACTATAGGGAAAAACAGGAAGCTAAAAAGGCGCACCGTAAGTCTACGAGATTTGCAAGGAATTTCTCTAAACGTGAGCTTCGCACAATTAAGTGCTACAAATGTGGTCAATATGGTCACATTGCTCCGAATTGTAAAGCTGATAAGTTTAAAGGTTTAGGACTTGATGATGAAGTCCAAGACAAGATTTCGACCATGATTTATGAAGCTTATGCTGAAAAGACAGATCAGTCTGATGTATACCCCTCTTCAACTAGTGATCAGGAAGATAGTCCTGATTATGATACTGATCTAGACGATCTAAACAATTGTTTAACTTGTGCATGTGATACATGTACTTGTGAAAACGATGAGTTTTATAAACTACAATATCAATTTGATAATCTTGATTTTAACATGATTAATTCTGAAAATGTTATAGAACTTTTAAAGGAAGTTAAAGACGATGATATTCGTAACAACATTTTAGAAATGACTTCAAAAGCTTCGTCTTCTTCAAAATCTTTTCAAAAGAATAAGCCGAAAAACTTTTGTCACGACCCCAAATCCGGTCGTGATGGCGCCCAGCACATTGCTAAGCCAGCCTGACCAATCAATATCAACAACGGAGCTAGAAGCTCTCTTTAGCCCATTTAAGCATATTAAATCACGAAGCAATAGCGATACATATAACGAAAACGGGGAACCAAGTCCCATAATACATCAACTCCCATAGACCAAGGGTCAAGAGTCATGAGCCTCTACTGAACAGGAGTGTATAAAGGTTTACAAGATACAAAGTGCGGAAAGAAAAGTCAATACAACATCAAGACAGTAAGAAGGAATATCGGGTCCTCGGACTCTGCACCTACCTCGAATATCCACAAACGTCGCCTCGCACAGCCACTGGGATCACTGCTGAGAGGTACTCGGATCTGCACACAAGGTGCGAGGAGTAAAATGAGTACTCTGCCGGACTCGGTGGTAATAAACAAGGGTAAGACAGCGGAGATAAGAAATCCGCAATAAAGCACTATGTAAGGCTATAATCGGCTACCCTGTCATAGAATCAATCTTCATTGTACCTGTACCAACAAATACCAATAAATAGCATAACAGACTAGCGGATGTAGCTAAATGCAATGCAATGCATGATATGACCGCTACGGCGTGTAGCCCGACTCCAATTTTTGGGTACCCGTGCTCACCGTGGGGGTTCAGACTCCGGAGGGCTCCTACAGCCCAAGCACATCTCATAGAGATATCCTGCGGCGTGCAGTCCGATCCAACATATATCCTGCTCGTGGCGTGCGGCCCGATCCACTACTAGTCGGCTAATATGCAGATACGGCCTCGCAAGCTCAAAAGTAGTTTTTGAAAACTCTTTTATCATTTTTCGGTTGGAAAACCAGTAATATCAAGTTCCGGAGATTGGAATTTGCATAATAACAAAAATAGCCACGGACTAGTAGTAAACTAGCATGTCTATATGATAAGACAATGATAACGATCCTCGCGGGATCCAATAAGTGGCTCACGGCCCACATGTATACTCAACCGCCCCAAGAAGGGGGTTCCTCGGCTCAAGAGTGGCCATTATCACAAAATATATATATATATATATATATGCAACCATCCGAGAAGGAGGTTCGACGGCTCTAGAATAGCCAATAATACAATATCAACAGGTTGGACTAATGAGTAGTCTCCAGTTCATGATCGACCCCGCACTCTCAAGAGTGTGCGTGTCTCGCCGCTATACAGCGTCACAAAGTGGTATACCGGGGTTTCGAACCCGCTGGTCATCACCCACATCTATTACTCACCTCAATACGGCGCGACGACTACTCCGCAATGCCCTTTCCTTTGAATTTAGCTCCCTCGTGCGTGGAATCTAGTCAAACCACAATAATTACATCAATTACGGGTCAAATAATCATAACCCACTTCAATTTACATGAAATTAGCATAATTACACTAAGTTGGTAAAACCCGACCCCGGGCCCCACTGCTCGGAAAATTCCGAAATTAGCACCAACGCGATCCTTATCTCGCCACGAGTCCGTGCATATAAAATTTATCGAAATCGGAGTTCAAATGGCCTCCCAAATCCAAAAATCCCGTTTTCAATATTTAGGCCACATTTCTTCAAGATTTCAACCCAATTTCATGAAGATTGATGTTAATACTACCATAAATTGATGTTTTTGAGTCAAGAATCTTACCTCCGATGAATACCCGATGATTTCCCAGCGTTTTCCCGTGATTTCTTCTCTCTAGAGCTCAAAAATTGTGTTTTGGGTTAATGAACCCGAGAGCCCTCTGTTCTGTGATTTTAATTCACTGCCAGACACCATTGTTCATCGCGTTCGCGTGAGCCTCTACGCGTTCGCGATGAACAAACCAGCTTTAATCTTCGCGAACGCGACGCTGGCCACGCGTTCGCGATGCTCAAATCCTGCAACCCTTCGCGGACGCGACTCATCACACGCGTTCGCGATGATCAACCTCACAGCAACCCGGATTTCTTCTACGCGTTCGCGATGGACCTCACGCGAACGCGAAGCACAACATCACGACTCTACGCGAACGCGACCCTGGCAACGCGTTCGCGATGCTTAACACCCCAGACCTACGCGAACGCGACGTCTTCTCCCGCGAACGCGATGCATAAAAAGCCTTGGCCTTCGCGATCGCGACACTGGTCACGCGAACGCGAAGGCTTAAGGACCTGGGCAGAACCTGCAGTTTTCTGCAGAGTTTTTCCAAGTTCTAATTGCCCGGTTGATGGTCCGAATCCATCCCGAGGCCCCCGGGACCCCAACGAAAGCCACCAACATACCCCAAAACTTGATACGGACTTGTTCCAATCATAAGAACACCATACTAAACATCAAAATCACCAATTAACCACGGATTCAAGCCTAAGTTTCTTCAAAACTTCCAAAACTAACATTCAATCCAAAACCCGGTCAAACGATGTCCGAATGACCTGAAAATTTGCAGACATATCCAAAATCACATCACGAAGCTACAGAAATTGTCGGAATTCCATTCCGACCCCCGGATCAAAATATCACCTACCATCCGGTTTTCGCCAAAATTCAACATTCGCCAATTCAAGCTTAAAACTACACCGGACCTCCGAATTCAATTCCGATTGTTCTCCTAAGTCATAAATGATCCCCGGAACTAGTCGAATCATCAGAATCCGGTTCCGAGCACTCTAACTCAATAGTCAACTCTCGGTTGACTTTTCATATTCAAGCTTTCTTCAAACATGCTATTTGTTTCATTTTCAATCCAAATCACTCCTAACTCACCCGATAGGCTCTAACACTGATATAAAATCGTCAAACATGCATTTACAACATAACGGGGTGATAATTCTCGTGACGACGGGCCGGGTCGTCACATTCTCCCCAACTTAAACAATCGCTCGTCCTCGAGCGTACTCAGAGTTGTACTAGAAGCAACCCAATAGCTGAATGACCTTACCAAGCATATATTAGGGCGATCATACGTCACCCTTATCTCACATAAGTCCGAAAACACCATATAGTCAAAATTTCGCAGACCATCTTAACCATAAAGCACATTGTACTTTCTGAAATCATATGCCAATTGCAAATCCCATGCCTATACTCAGGATACACTTGAATCCACTACAATAACCCATCTTCACTACTCCGGGTGAGATCATATGATGTATCACACAACCCAATCACTCGAGACGATAGTCTCTAATCACAACAACTGGCCACAATCACCAAATACTAGCTGAAAAACCTTTTTCCATCAGATAGAGTCCTGTTCCAACACCTTCATATCATGTCCACGGCAACCAAACACGCGATATATCGAACCCATCTCTCAGGTCAACCATTCATGAATCCATTTCACTTTTAACCGATACCACAACAGATTTCGGACCCAAATCTCGGTATTACCTTTCTAACCAGCTGAAATCACATATACTCACATTCCTTATTGGCTCCAACGACCATTTCGATTATAACACACCGCACTGGTGATAAGACACCTCAACACCGGCCTAAGCCACGACGAGCACAACATAGGCTCAAATAGAAACGTATGCACACACTCGAATCATGACAGCTCAATTCATGACAACTGTCTCCAGCAAATAGAGCCGCAATTTAATCCCTCTGTGCCATCATAATATAGAACTGAGACCGCGTCTCGTATTATAGAAATAAAGTACCTGAATCCTCCTCGAGAGGTCATAACATCACGCGGCCTTGCCACGATTCATGATTTTATCCAAACATTATTATTCATGAAGCACCCCAATTTACCAAGCTCAAAACGATCAGCCACACACATATTTAGGTCTGAACCCAAGCAATCAACCTCACCCACGGTGAAACAATTAACGTATGCTATTAAATCCTGAAAGGACACAACCGATGTGCCATTCGCCAAGCGATACTCAAAACGGTCTTTTCCTCATAAGCGAGGAAGTATTGTATACCAGGTAGCATATAACTAACTATATTTTCACAATATTCTGTTGCGGCGTGCAACCCGCTCCAATGACATACCCGTGGCGGCGTGCCACCCGATCTAGATACCATACCTGTGGCGGCGTGCCACCCGATCCAAGTAACCCTCGTCAAATGAATACGCGTCGAGTCAAGTTGCTCATCATAATAAACATATATAGCCTCAAGTTTGGCCACATGAAACGCATCTGACAACGTTCCTCAATACCGGAACTGAATCAATGGTAGATACCTCTACACTAACATCCGCCCCTAAGGTCCAATTAACAAAGCAATGCCTACCAGTTGTCCGCTGGTCCTGGGTACAACTACTCTATTGGAGCATACTTTGATGTTTTTCTGCTACGCAATTTGTGCCATTTTCCGACATAGTCCATATCACATTAGTCTGGACAAACTAGCCCAATGACGACCAATAAGCAATGAAGTATCATAATCCAAGTTGTCATATCAAGTTGAGAGAAAAAAACCATTAGAGCTTCTGATTTTCGAAAATCACAAAACGGTGTCGATACCCATGATATACAACCACTGCATAGGCGGACTAACGAGAACTTCAAGTCTCCAACACATATACAACACATGAATCACAATACCTGGTTCCACACTCCACCGTACGAATACATAACGCACATCAAGCGTCCATTCATACCACGACGGCCATTCGGAAATTTCACTATGCCATCAACGATTCAGTTATTATAGTCGATCCAACAAGAGAATACCACCATACAACTGGATATCATCAGTTTACATTACCTTGTCCTTTTTGGATCATATTCCCTGCCAAGTTAATAGAATAGCAGTACCGTTTTCTTAAATCATCAGAAAGATCGATTCTTAATTCATCTGCAGTTGTTCGCGCTGCTCAATAATTTTATTGACTTCCCATATATTATGAATTGTTCTCAAAACCTAGAATATACCATTATCAACTTTCCATAACACATCGCGTATACCATACTAAGATAACATGGAAATTCTCATCCCTTTCCTACGCCGCAAACATCGACGCAATCAACTAGTCAAGGACTTTTATGATCTCATATAGAGAAAACTCATTACACATTCCAAGCTTTGCATACCAACAGGAAATACACTTATTTTTCAAACCATGATAAAACACATCACAAACTATTTCTTCCCATTCATTGCATAAGTTTAACTGCCAGGACTGAGTCCTTATACACATTTTATACCCATATTGGGTCACACGACTGCCAACACTCAAAAGCTTTATTGCACAATATCTGCAAGACTCATTACTTCAACCACATACCAGGAATTAGTCGTATTCTTTATCATACCATTCGGTTTTATTAACAAGTCATTCCATTTACCCAGTTTCCTTTCTGATTCATCTTTGATTTAATATTAGCCACTACTGTAGCACCATAACACATGAACTCATTCCACACGAGACTCGTACATAAGACCACACGGTCTGAGACATATAGGCCACTGAATACTCTCTCAAATTTCCAGAAGGATCACATCTTACAATACTTTATTTTGAAGAACCTCTTACGATTTGAATTCGTTATCATTACCTTCCAATACGGATTACATAGAATCCCATCATTCACATAATATAACATAAGTACCGATCTCTTCTAACGAAACCACCATCTTTAGCCACATGCACAATTTTGAGACACCTGACTGTTACAAGTAAAATCTTGAACACCGTAAACAATTCTCGGGCGTCATTCACCCTTATTCAGCTGTAATTCAACTGTCCTATTGAGTAGAACCACTCGTGTTTTGTTAGAACTCTGACATCGCAGAACATGATTACTCACAGGTACAATTCGCTATCTTTCCTTTCTATACACCGAACATTCCCTTACCAACAGTAATTCAAAACATCCTAGTATTTCTTCACATCTACGAAGCGTCATAACCTTTATCACAATTTTCCCAAACATACTTAGAGACAGAATCAACATAGCACACAATAGTGCAATCAGTTAACCAACAACAACCTCCCCAACTTAGCTCGAAGCCATTCATCAAAGCACTTTCAACCACTCATATCAATATTACTCAAGTGATGCCGAAATGTTAGTATGATATTAAACTCAAGTCATTTACAAGTTTCGGCAGAGATTCGAATCATCAGAAATATTAACTCTTTTGCAATTCTTGCATTCATTCACACACAACAGTTACGCCCCCTCTTTAGGTGCCAAAATCTTTTCTAAGTCCCGAATTTTCCAAAAATTTCGGCAGAGTTTCCTTTGTAAATTGGCCTATCCACCTGCCAGAGAATCACCAAACCATCCTAGCTATACTTCCACAACTCAACAAGATATCACAATGTATTTCAACAACATTAAATATCAATACTACACGAATTATATCATCACAATTTATATTTGAACCTGCGGTGTATCTTCTCGAATCATCACACATATCAATACCTTTCAATTACACATGAGAATCAACCCACCTACCTCGCCACAATTTAGCATTTCAGCACAATACCTTCCACCAGGATACACATAGCATAATCATTTTAGTCTTCCTGAGTTTAAACTTGTTCCGCTACAAATAAGGCATTTTACCTTCCAATTACGAGATATGATAAATATTCACCACGCCCATAGCTCGGGGCTACACAACGGTTTAGATAAGAGTCGAACAATTAACAACTCATCCATTAGTAAACCTTCCATAATACTCTACAGATCGGCACAAGGCCCCAAACATGGCTACTAGCCCAAGTACATAGATATAAGCCCAGTCTTAGTCACTTTACACAGTAATTTATCAATTGGGAAGGATCAAGTCCAAATCCCCGGTCACAATACCACCACGCTCGTCACATGACGCGTATTCCATCTCAGCACATCACTTTATAGTGCAATTACGGGGTTTCAAACCCTCAATACATTATCTATTGCCACCACTCACAAAATCAGCACCTCAATGCTCAAGTCATAAACAAGGTCCAGCCTCAAGTCATCCCGACTGGCCCAACATGAACTCACCGAGATTATATCTCGCCCCTCGTTCGAGGAAATCATAAGCCATAAGGCAATTACATTACTGAGCGCTCGATGCGTACACAGACGTGCGGAAGGAATTTCAAAATTATATCTCAAGCTGAATCAAGTGCGCACGATAAGAATTCCAAGAAATGTGAAGTGTTTCCTAAAGGTTCGCAGCCTCCCGAGGATAAGTACAGGGGTCCCCGTACCGATCCACAAGACTCTACTAACCGGCTCAAGACTCATGAGGCCTAGTAAACCTAGGCTTTGATACCAACTTGTCACGACCCCAAATCCGGTCGTGATGGCGCCCAGCATATTGCTAAGCCAGCCTGACCAATCAATATAAACAACGGAGCTAGACGCTCTCTTTTAGCCCATTTAAGCATATTAAATCACGAGCAATAGCGATACAAATACGAAAACAAGGAACCAAGTCCCATAATACATCAACTCCCATAGACCAAGGGTCAAGAGTCATGAGCCTCTACTGAACAGGAGTGTATAAAGGTTTACAAGATACCAAGTGCGGAAAGAAAAGTCAATACAACATCAAGACAGTAAGAAGGAATATCGGGTCCTGCGGACTCGGCAGCTACCTCGAATATCCACAAACGTCGCCTCGCACAGCTACTGGATCACTGCTGAGAGGTACCTGGATCTGCACACAAGGTGCAGGGAGTAAAATGAGTACTGCCAGACTCGGTGGTAATAAACAAGGGTAAGACAGCGCAGATAAGAAATCCGCAATAAAGCACTATGTAAGGCTATAATCGGCTACCCTGTCATAGAATCAATCTTCACTGTACCTGTTCCAACAAATACCAATAAATAGCATAACAACTAGCGGATGTAGCTAAATGCAATGCAATGCATGATATGACCGCTACGGCGTGTAGCCCGACTCCAATTTTTGGGTACCCGTGCTCACTGTGGGGGTTCGGACTCGGAGGGGCTCCTACGGCCCAAGCACATCTCATAGAGATATCCCGCGGCGCGCGGTCCGATCCAACATATATCCTGTCGCGGCGTGCGGCCCGATCCACTACTAGTCGGCTAATATGCGGATACGGCCTCGCGAGGCTCAAAAGTAGTTTTTGAAAACACTTTTATCATTTTTCAATTGGAAAACAGTAATATCAAGTTCCGGAGATTGGAATTTGCATAATAACAAAAATAGCTGCGGACTAGTAGTAAACTAGCATGTCTATATGATAAGACAATGATAACGATCCTCGCGGGATCCAATAAGTGGCTCACGGCCCACATGTATACTCAACCGCCCAAGAAGGGGGTTTCTCGGCTCAAGAGTGGCCATTATCACAATATATATATATATATATGCAACCATCCGAGAAGGAGGTTCGACGGCTCTAGAATAGCCAATAATACAATATCAACGGGTTGGACTAATATGTAGTCTCCAGTTCATGATCGACCCCGCACTCTCAAGAGTGTGCGTGTCTCGCCGCTATACGGCGTCACAAAGTGGTATACCGGGGTTTCGAACCCGCTGGTCATCACCCACATCTATTACTCACCTCAATACGGCGCGACGACTACTCCGCAATGCCCTTTCCTTTGAATTTAGCTCCCTCGTGCGTGGAATCTAGTCAAACCACAATAATTACATCAATTACGGGTCAAATAATCATAACCCACTTCAATTTACATGAAATTAGCATAATTACACTAAGTTGGTAAAACCCGACCCCGGGCCCCACTGCTCGGAAAATTCCGAAATTAGCACCAACGCGATCCTTTTCTCGCCACGAGTCCGTGCATATAAAATTTATCGAAATCGGAGTTCAAATGGCCTCCCAAATCCAAAAATCCCGTTTTCAATATTTAGGCCACATTTCTTCAAGATTTCAACCCAATTTCATGAAGATTGATGTTAATACTACCATAAATTGATGTTTTTGAGTCAAGAATCTTACCTCCGATGAATACCCGATGATTTCCCAGCGTTTTCCCGTGATTTCTTCTCTCTAGAGCTCAAAAATTGTGTTTTGGGTTAATGAACCCGAGAGCCCTCTGTTCTGTGATTTTAATTCACTGCCAGACACCATTGTTCATCGCGTTCGCGTGAGCCTCTACGCGTTCGCGATGAACAAACAAACTTTACTCTTCGCGAACGCGACGCTGGCCACGCGTTCGCGATGCTCAAATCCTGCAACCCTTCGCGGACGCGACTCATCACACACGTTCGCGATGATCAACCTCACAGCAACCCGGATTTCTTCTACGCGTTCGCGATGGACCTCACGCGAACGCGAAGCACAACATCACGACTCTACGCGAACGCGACCCTGGCAACGCGTTCGCGATGCTTAACACCCCAGACCTACGCGAACGCGACGTCTTCTCCCGCGAACGCGATGCATAAAAAGCCTTGGCCTTCGCGATCGCGACACTGGTCACGCGAACGCGAAGGCTTAAGGACCTGGGCAGAACCTGCAGTTTTCTGCAGAGTTTTTCCAAGTTCTAATTGCCCGGTTGATGGTCCGAATCCATCCCGAGGCCCCCGGGACCCCAACGAAAGCCACCAACATACCCCAAAACTTGATACGGACTTGTTCCAATCATAAGAACACCATACTAAACATCAAAATCACCAATTAACCACGGATTCAAGCCTAAGTTTCTTCAAAACTTCCAAAACTAACATTCAATCCAAAACCCGGTCAAACGATGTCCGAATGACCTGAAAATTTGCAGACATATCCAAAATCACATCACGAAGCTACAGAAATTGTCGGAATTCCATTCCGACCCCCGGATCAAAATATCACCTACCATCCGGTTTTCGCCAAAATTCAACATTCGCCAATTCAAGCTTAAAACTACACCGGACCTCCGAATTCAATTCCGATTGTTCTCCTAAGTCATAAATGATCCCCGGAACTAGTCGAATCATCAGAATCCGGTTCCGAGCACTCTAACTCAATAGTCAACTCTCGGTACTTTTCATATTCAAGCTTTCTTCAAACATGCTATTTGTTTCATTTTCAATCCAAATCACTCCTAACTCACCCGATAGGCTCTAACACTGATATAAAATCGTCAAACATGCATTTACAACATAACGGGGTGATAATTCTCGTGACGACGGGCCGGGTCGTCACAACTTTATTCCTGAAATTTATTCTATGAAAGAAGTTTTTGACAGATTACAAAAGTAGCATGAAATTGTCGAAACTCGCGATTCTTCACTCCATGATGTAAAATTCGAAGTTGAAAAACTGAAGCTAGAGTTTAAATCTCTGAAACAGAATCAGGCAGTTCACCATTACAAGATTTCTCAGTTAGAGAGAAACGAGAACTCATCCGATTCTGAAGCTTCAACTTCTGTTCCTAATAAAGGAAAAGAAAAAATTCTCTTTGAAGAAAATAATTCTTCTGACACAAATTTTTTAAATAAAAAACTTGATCTTTCTAAAAAAGATATTTTTTAGGAATGTTACAGGTCGTAACTGCACATAAATGGCATGTTTAGTGTACAATTTTAGTAAATAGAGAATTTACTATAACTGGTACTGCTCTAATTGATAGTGGTGCTGATGTTAGTTGTATTCAAGAAGGATTAATTCCTTCTAGATTATTTGAAAAAACTACTCATGTAGTTAAATCTGCTTCTAATCACTCTTTGTCTATTCGTTATAAATTAAGTAAAGCTCATATTTGCCAAGACAAGGTTTGTATTCCTCATTTCTTTTTTCTAGTAAAAGATTGCATGAGTCCTCAAATTATTTTAGAAACGCCTTTCATAAATGCAATCTACCCTTTTACTCACATTGATGCAAAAGTTTTTACAGCCACTTTTAATAGCAAACCGATTTCCTTTCAGTTTATAACTGATCCTATTACTAGAGATATAAACTGTATGATTTTGAATAAACAACGATTTGTAAATTCTTTACAACTCGAAATTTATAGTCTTAATATTACAAATTCTCTTCAATCGGTAAAAATTCAGGAAAAAATTAAATTGATTTATGAAAAAATGGTTGTTGATATTTGTGCCGATCATCCAAGTGCTTTTTGGAATAGAAAGAAACATATTGTCACTCTTCCTTATGAAGACGATTTTTCAGAGGAAACAATTCCTACTAAATCACGACCCTGTCAAATGAATGCAGCGTTAGTTGAATTTTGTAAAAAAGAGATTGATAATCTTTTACAAATTTTTTTGATAAAACCTTCTAAATCACCTTGGTCTTGCACTGCTTTTTATGTGAATAATGCAGCTGAAAAAGAACGTGGTCATCCCCGTTTGGTGATTAATTACAAACCACTAAACAATGTTTTGAAATGGATTAGATATCCAATTCCCAATAAAAAGGATTTACTTTCAAGACTTTATGATTCAAACATATTTTCAAAATTTGATTTAAAATCTGGTTATTGGCAAATTCAGATTTTTAAAGAACATTCTTATAGAACTACATTTAATGTTTTGTTTGGACAATACGAATGGAATGTCCCTTTGGCCTAAAAAATGCACCTTCTGAATTTCAAAAAATTATGAATGATATATTCAATTCTTATTTAGACTTTATTATTGTTTATATCGATGATATATTGGTATATTCAAAAACTCTTGAACAACATATTCAACATTTGGATATTTTTAAGAAAATAGTTATTCAAAATGGTTAAGTAATTTCAAAACCAAAAATGAACCTTTTTCAAACTGAAATAAGATTTCTTGGACATAATATCTGTCAAGGGAAGATTACTCCTATTCAAAGATCAATTGATTTTGCTTCTAAGTTTCCTGATGTTATTACTGACAGGACTATGTTGCAAAGATTTTTAGGAAGTTTGAATTATTTAGCCCCTCTTTATGATAGGCTAAAAAAGGATTCTAAATCTCATTGGACTGATAGTCTGACAAATCTAGTTAAACAGGTTAAACAACGCATTCATTCACTTCCCTGCTTAACTCTTGCCAATCCTAACTGGCAAAAAATTATTGAAACTGATGCTTCCAATATTGGTTTTGGTGGGATTCTTAAACAAATTAATCCCAACGATAAGCATGAATAATTGATTCGTTTTCATTCTGGAAAATGGAATGAAGCCCGGAATAAATACCCTACTGTGGCTCACGAAATGCTTTGTATAGTTAAATGTGTTCTAAAATTTCAAGATGATTTATATAATCAGAAGTTTTTAATAAAAACTGATGCTCAGTCTGTTAAATTTATGTTTAACAAAGACTATAAGCATGACGCTTCTAAAATAATTTTCGCTAGGTGGCAAGCACAGCTGGCACCTTTTGATTTCAAAATTCTTTATAAAAAGGGAATTGATAATTCTCTACCTGATTTCTTCTCAAGAGAATTTCTAGGTTAAAATATGAATCTTAGTGCATATCTTTGTAATAACAAAATAATTGCAATTCTTCTAGCCATTCCTCTTGGACAAGATATCCAAGAAATAATTTTGAAAAAACTTATTGATGAAATTCTAGAACAAGATGTAGAAGATGACTTCTCATTTTCAATATTTGATTATGAAGATGAAGATATTTCATGGTAAGATATAGATAATTATTATGAATATTACTAATCCTCATTTTATCTTATTCAAGGATGAGTGGAAACGAAGAACCATTATGGTCTCCACCAGTTCGCGGCAAAGGGGACGGAGGACAGAATTATCGAGGAAAGGGAAGATATGTCCCTCCAACTTCCCCTAATTCATTTTATTCATCATCCAGAGATTTTTCAGCCTTGAGAAAAATAGCGGGAAAAACTTTGATCAATTCAAAGGTTGGAGAATCTTCTTCAACTCCAGCAATTTCACTAGACAATATTCCGGAAAGCCATCCATTATATGGACAACTAAAAGCTTTCCTTGATTCCCAGAAGCAAAGTAATACATTTGCTTCAAAGATAAAAGAAGGAGATATGCCTTCAAAGGAATTCAATAAAGGATCAAAGAAATTATATTTCTTATTGAACCTTCTGATATGAAAAGGGATCCGTGGGAAATATGCCAACGGTACCTTACATCTGGATTATATTTTCCATGAGAATCATACAAACAATGTAGTTATTACGAAAGCCTGTTAATCTCCATGGGCATTGTTGATATTCAACACTTCACTGGTAACGATAACAAGACTTACCAGTATTCTAAATTAATTGTTAAAAGAATTCTAACAATTGAAGCTTGGGGAATTTCTACAATTTCTGAAAAGAAAGTTTTAATCAATAAAACTCCCACAAGTTTTACTTACTGGGATTATATCCGGGCCTTTTCAAAAGTATTCTTTTACAATAATGACAAACATAAGCATTCATGGTGGATTAAAATCTGCTCAAATGTTTTAAATGAGCCCATTCCTACTTGGTTTATTAACTGGTGGACTTATCATGGTCCTTTGGTAAAAGATTTACCAGAATTATTTTTAAATCTTTATAAGGAATGGACAGCTGTGTCACCATTTTTAACGGATTTATATTTATCCGACTATATCTGCAAAGTAGATACTATTGATCAGATGTATTTCTTCATCTAATTCTCAATCCCCTGGATCTTTAAATGGACACCAGAAGTGGGATTTACTTCTCCTGAGGAACAAATTCCTTGCATTTACAGAGGATACTATACCAACTTTTGGGATAAATTAATGAAGACTAATCCTCAAACAAAGTCAATTTATGGCACTGAATTAATCAATCAAATTCAAGAGGTAATTGCCAGTTATAAAATTAAGCCGAAAAAACTGGTAGCAGACAATTCAGTAACCCATATTGCCTGGAGGTTCAAGACGGTAACAGATAAAAATTAATAAAGAATTATTTAAAGGAGGTAGAGCAAAGCTTGTTGCAGAACCTATCTCTGATTGATAAATCAGATACATCAATGAGAAGCAATTCCAGTGCGAAAATATGCCAGCAACAGAGTTTGATGAATCTCAACGACCAGAGACACCTTCTTCAATGACAGAAGAAAAAATACTACAAGTAGAACAATTCCTGCAGGAACAGGAAGATTCACTCAAAAATTCCAAAGGCAAAGACAAATTGTAATAAATTACAAATTTGTAATAGATAGACGACAAGAAATAATGCCTGTCTCTATCTACTTTATTACTTTTTTAAAGAAGACAAAAACATGACTGCTTTTTGTAAGGGCCCAAATGTGGGACCCACAAAGATTCCTTTTGTTTCCTTGGTCCGTCTATAGAAGGACCTTTCCCTTCTTCATTTAGAAGCAAGCCAAGTTTGGCAAAAGCTCTCTCTTCTCTCTCTTCTCTACTTGTAAAATATTTTCAATAAATAAAGCTTGTTTTTATATTATCCGGCATCTTCTGGTGACACATTCGGCCTTTCCGATCAGGTACTACTCCGATTTCTCTTCTCCTATTCTTCAGATGATAGTCGGAACTATTTTGGGCTAAGTTTGTTCATATCTATGTTGAAGCTCCGGTACCTACAGTAGGGATGTCATGATTTTATCTAGACTCAATCAAAATATTATGAGAAGGTTATCATAAATCTCAGCCTTATCTCTTTAATTCAAGAGTTGACTTGGTTCAAAGGTGGTAGAACTGTCGATTCCAGCACTGTCTACAGTACAACGAGCAGTGGTGTATTGTAAGTCCCCGCTTAGCTATGGTGCGTTTAGGGGCAATATTTGATACCACAGTTGGAACTGTTATTACTGTTGATAGTATCGGAAAACGGACAGGCCCCATGCTTTGATAATGTCTTCTAGCCTTCTATTCAGTCGACCTAAATTAAAGAATAAAGCTAGATTTAAATAACCAACTTGAGTATTTTGTTGAAATCATTACTTTCTATCCCAGTCAAGATGACCGTGCGGACTACCGCCCGTCTTATAGATTTTGGATCGAACTTGGTATCGGGTAGATTTGTATATATATATGTATATCATAATATGTATATGTAAATATATTATTCCGATTCAGTTATTAGTTTGAGTTTTATTTATGTCCATATTTTGTTTGATATTTTTGAATCTAAAATAGTATATATTTGATTTTGTTTCTTACTTGTTGTTCATCATGTTCTTGATTATTTCTTCATCTTCATACTTTAATCATGTGTTTTGTTTAGTTTTGATATAGAAATGTTATAGTTTAATCATTTGCATCCTTAATCTTGGCTGTGATATTGTTAGATTTAATTCAAATTTTAGTTGATTATTGAGTTTAGTAGATTAAACTTGTTTCATTATTTTTTCTTAAGTATAAATTCGAATTTTTAATTATAGAATTGAGATAGTTTGTTTGATATATAAGTTTAATTTAATTTAAGTTTAAGTGATTTGAAGTTACTTGTTTATTATTGTTGATAAATCTAAAAATTTTGTGTTATTTAAAAATAATGTTATTCTTGGTTGTTCATCATGTTGTTAGGATTGTTATTAAAATTGTTTAAGAATTAGTTAAATTTGCTATATTTTAGTTGTTTGATTTAGGTGAATTGGTTATAACTGATAAGGGTATAGTAGTAAATTTTAATAATTTTGGGGGTGTTTTGGTCATTAAATTGTAGTCAATTATTTGAATTAAAGCTTTTTGTCTATTAGTTATTTGAATATTGTTAAAATAATTATGGTGGAAGACAAAATATTTGTTAGTGGAGAATAATTCATTTTTTTAATAAAATGTGGGGAACAATTATAATGGTGTTAAAAGAATTACTTAAATATACATAATCATTCTTTGAAATAATTAAAATAAATAATAGTGGGGTGTAAAATAATATGGTGGGGTAGAAATAACATTGTGATTAATTAAAAGGCACTAAAATTAATAGGATAATTAAATAATTAATAAGATAATGGGATAGTGGAAAAGATACTAATTGCATGTCTATATAAGAGTTTAAAAATAAAAAAAGGAACATAAATTTTTTGAGAGAGATTTAAGAGAGTAAAATATCAGAAGTAAGAATCTGAAGAGAAAAAAGATTAAAAAGAATTGTGAAGAGTTAATAAAAAAGAGAAAAAAAATGACAAAATTCTATAAAAAAAGTTTTTAGATTTCAATTAGCAAAAGTATATTATCAAGTTCAGATCTTAGTTACTGCTTTTCTTTTAAAAATTCCGATACTGGGTTGTCTTTGCTTCCACCGCTGTTGCTGCGTTGTTTCTATTGTTGTGTTGATCATCCAATATTCTTCTACCTTTCCAATATCAGGTACATGAATGATATGTTTAAATTAAAAGATGAATATATGTGAAGAATGAAAGTTTTGAAATTTTAATTTTTTTTACTGATTATGTTTAAGCAAATTCCATATTAATATTCTGTAAATTTCTTTAACTTTAAATAATTAGGCTTGTTGTAGTAATAATAATTCACTTCAATATTATTATTAAATTGTCACGACCCCAATCCCGATCGTGATGGCACCCAACACAACTGCTAGGCAAGCCCGACCATTTACCCTCTCATCCCCAGCATGAAGCTCAAACCAATTACCTGGATATTATTATCAACAATAAAGCTAAACTGAATAACCACCCAAAGATCTAGGGTCACGAGTCTAGAGCCTCTAAACATGATCGAATAACAATATCTAAACCAAATACTCAAGTATGAATAATGTACATACAAAGGAAAACTGGAATAAGAAGAGAAGCCAGGTCCTGCGAACGCCAGCAGCTACCTCAGTAACTCGGATAAATACTGATAAAAGCTGGAGTGCTCGTCTATCCCTCCTATTTATCTGAATCTGCACACAAAGGTGCAGGGAGTAGTGGTGAGTACTAAGTACTCAGTGAGTAATAAATATATACAAGTAGCTGAAAGTAAGAAATCCACGAAATACCACAAAATGAAGCTAAACTACAGTCCGATCCTCCTATGAACTAGCAACAGCAGTACAATACCATTATCATAGATAATTCAACAGATAAAGATGCAATGCAATGCACATAACCGCTACGGCGTGTAGCCCAATCCATTTAACGTCGACGTCGCTCACTCCCAAGCATAAAATGCTGTGACATTCAGCCCGATCCTCATATCAACCGCTGCAGCGTGCAGCCCGATCCATCCTCAGTCCACAACATGCATATGAGTCACACAACAACTCAAATTATTTATTTCCAGGCTCCGGTTCATTAATTATGAAAATACTTTAATTCTTATTTAATTTTCCAAAACAGGTGACTTAGCATTTCAATACAGTGATTTCAAACCAGGACTGAGATCAATGATTAGGCAAGTATAGCTATCACATATATAACTATCCCCTAGGGATACTACAGGTCGACACAAGGCCCCAAACACGGCTTACAGCCCACAATTATATCAAACACAGTGATTTTCAACCACTAATATCATATTATACTCATTCAGGATGGACTAAGTCTCAATCCCGAGTAACAATCAATCTCGCACCTGCCACGGGGTGCTAGCCATACCCTACTAGCGTCACAATGTGCTAAGCCGGGGTTTCGAACCCTCAAGCTACTATATACAAAAACTACTCACCTCTAGCCGGTCAAAGACCCGTCTGTGATGCACTTTCCTTTTGAATTTGGCGCCTCGTGCGTAGAATCTAGTCAAACCACAACAATTATATCCAATACGGGTCAAAGTAACATAACCCAATTCAATTTATATGAAATACGCGATAATACACCAATTTATATGAGTGCTGACTGTCACACCTCCCTTTTTACTGCCCCGCTTTGTACCGATCCATTTGGAAAGATACATAGGGTATACCTCAGTGTTCAAATACCCGAGAAGGATATAATAACAAAGAGGAATGAGTTTTTCCACATAAAGGACAATCGGTTCAGGATTTTTATTTAATTTTCAGAGTCGCCACTTGGGAAGATAATGGTGTCCCAAGTCTCCGGTTAATCCCAAATCCGAGGAAATTGACTCTGTTATTACAGCCCGCGAAACAGAAACCTAGATAAGGAACTCTGTTAACCCGGGAGAAGGTGTTAGGCACCCCCGGATTCCATGGTTTTATCACGGTCACTCAACCGTTGTTCTCAATCTTATTTGACTTGTAATAAATTTTAACAATACGTATGTGTTTTCAATTTTAATATTTTAAGAATTACGACATTGCGAAAATGTACTTCGAGTCACACCGCAACCAGTACGCCTGTGACTTTTGGTACATTTCGGCTTCGTCGGGATTTGGGATTTGAGTCGCATAAAGTGCACACTCGTATTTAAGGAAAGTTCATTAAATCAGGCCTAATAACGTCTGGCGGATTTTAAATGTTTTGGGAGAAGCTATGGAATTCGCTATTAGCTTTCCCGAATCTATTCACATATCTTACTTTATTACTAAAAGGGGCCCCACTATTTAGTATTCATGTGAGGCTCATCCCGGTTAAATTTTATAGTCCAACCTATTGTAACACTATGTTTTTCGATTCTTGTTTTTCCCTTAGTTATTTTACAATCAGCTATGATTTCAGAATCGGACCCAGGCCATTGCTATTAGAATATTGGGCATGGGCTTCAAAATCCATACTTAATAGATTATCAGATCTGTCCGGGTCTTAGTGACCCAAACTGGCTTTGAGCTTTTAATCAGTGGCCCACTTAGCTTGCGAATATAGTCCAGGCCCGCGTCGTGTATTAGGCCCAAACCAAATTGAAATAACAGTGATGAAAGTAGAAATGAAGAATTCATACCAGAACAAACATATATATAACTGAGAATAAATTTCAATTGCACTTTATTTATCAAAGGGGAAAATTACTATACAAAATTGTCAATGTTAACTCTAGATCACAACTATCTGATGTATATGAGAATCGACTACTTTTTACACTTTTGTTTTCTGATAACGGATTTACACTGACATTCTAGTTACCTATTAGCTAAGCGATTGAGAAGTGACTTAACTATATATGAAGCATGATCGAGCTAAACAGTCCAACTACTTACCTACAATGTTCTGATTATCTAAGGCTAAATGAGTTATTTACTGGTGCTCAGTTATATTACCAATTTTTACTACTAATTAAGCTTATTAGATATCATAAGCCCAGTCTCAATTGAGTTATTGCCTTATCCAACTGTTTTCTCTTTTAAACTTGTTCATATTTAGGTTCCGATCTATAGATCTGATTAACCATGCAAATGTGACTGATATTACTTCTGTGAGAGTTATTATCAACGATTTAGACTATGGTTATTTAGCTTGTTTTATGAGTTTTACTTACTTAACTAGATGATCTACTATTTACGACTACACTACTACTATTATACTAGCTATTACATTGTTTTTTTGTTTGACTTCTTACTTATTAACAAATTACAGATCTAAACTAATGCTAGACTTCTAATTAGAAAATAAGACAAAATACAGAAAAACAATGATAGATTTAAGCTTGAGCTTCATTTCAGCAAAACTTCAATATTACATTGCTGCTAACAGAGAATGTACCTGATTCAGCAAAGTAGATCAATGAGTTCTAAGGGGAAATAGAAACAGGCAGAGCAACAGATTCAACAGATAGATGCAACAGCGTAGAGTTGAGTTCCAAATGAGCAAAACAACACAACAATCAGCAATAGAAAACCCCAGCAGAAAAACGAGCAGAAATTCCCACAAACAACAAGCTTCAACAGTATTTCCACTCGAATTTAGAGAAAACTATTTGCTATCTTAATGTGTTTCACTATGAATTTTTCGATGTGAAAAACCAGCCCATCATCAGTCTTTAAAGGGGGTATTTATAGGCGAAGATAGGTAAACTTTATGGGGTGAAAGAGTAGGGAATAATCCCATTTCCCTCCTCTTTCAATTTACTAAATCTACACTTTGCACCCCAATTCTGTTACAAGATTCCTTCCAGCATGTGCTGGAAGGTTATTTTTTATTCTATTTTGGGGCTTTTACTAAAGTATCCCTACTTGTTATTAATTTTTACTGATTTTCCTTTATAATGGGACCATTATGCCATTAAATCTCTGCAAAATTGCAGAAATCAGGAGCACAAATGTCTTCTATATCCTTATGTGCTATATTTAATCTACCAATTTGCCATTTCAATTTCCTTATATGCCCTTAAGGGCATAGCTGAATTACCCGACCTACCTAGGTCAAGTTTTCAGGATTTTTACTCTTATTTAACTAAGGGCCAGTCTTTGTATTGGTATTTAAGGACTGGCCACTTTTTAAAAACTTATTTCAATTTTAACCACTTTGTTTCATTTTCTTGTTAATTAAGCTAAGTTGCAGGACTAGCCTGCCTTATTGTTCTATTTAAGGTATTTAAAACTTAGCCAATCCCAAAGCTGGGCTTGGCTTTGCCATTTCAAAGCCCACTATTGAATACAGGATGGGCTAAGGTCTTTGTAGGCCTAGCCACCTGTGATCATGGCTTAATTAGGGGCTTGGTAAGTCTGAATTTTCAGACTTAACCCAATTATTACACAACTAGCTGTCACGACCCCAAATCCGGTCGTGATGGCGCCCAGCACACTGCTAGGCCAGCCCGACCAATCAACAACAATCACGGAGCCACAAGCTCACTTTATCCAATTTAAGCATAACAGTGATAGATATATTAAAAACAAGGAACCAAGTCCCAACACGTGCCAACTCCCATAGACCGAAGGGTCAAGAGTCATGAGCCTCTACAGAGTATACAAAGTGTAAATAGTGAATATAACTGTGCACAAGTATGGGACGATCAGAACAAAAAATACAGACAAACTAGAGAATCAGGTCCTGCGAACGCTGGCAGCTACCTCGACTGTCCAAACGCACTCCCGAGCCGCAATACAATCAGCTCCACTGTGATGTACCTGGATCTACACACAAGGTGCAGGGAGTCGGGTGTGAGTACTTCCAACTCAGCAGTAATAAAAGTAAATAATGCTGAAGGGAAGAAAACCACGATAGGCACTATCTCATGCTACACAATACGGAACTATCTTTTTATTCCTTTCAAGCATATGTGAGTAGATTATTTAGAAATCTCAATTTTAGCTACTTTCTTTTATAATAATATACCAATACCTGGATACAATCTCAAGCAGTGCAAGTCCACACTCAAATCAGCCCCTCGGGCTCAGCACTCCTTATCAATTTACACCAGGAGATCTGGTCAATAAGGCAACTAATGCATGTGTGCCATTAATGCATGAGTGCTGAATGTTATGCCATGTAGTACATGTAAACCAATGTATGTATGCCATGCAATGCATATGACCGCTATGGTGTGCAGCCCGATCCAATTTGGGTACCCGTGCTCACTGTGGGGGTTCAGACTCCGGAGGGGCTCCTACAACCCAAGCACAATATTAATATCACACCTGCTGCGGCGCGCAGCCCGATCCGTATACCACTGCGGCCTGCAGTCCGATCCATGCATGTGTATGCATATGCTCACATGAAATGTCATGCCCTAACATATGGCCCTCGACCCAATAAGTCTAACAAATAATCAAGAAAGCCCTACGGGCAATAATATAATATTAGCTCACAGCTAAAATATTATTAAGACCTTGTTAAAGTTTTTCATAACCTTATAAGAATGCTGAATAGCAAAATACCATTTAAAACCTTAAATTTAGATAAAAATATGTACATTGTTATCAAGACAATGATACTAATCCCTGAAGGATTCAAATAATCGGCACGAAGCCCAAGCATGATAATTAGTCCAATTGATTTCAACAATTAGGTGTTATTATTTATTACGCGGGACGGTATAAAGTCACGATCCCCAATGGTGCTCTACCCCATGCCCGTTATCCGGCGTGCAAGTCACCTCAACACAGCACTAAGATGTGCGAGTCTGGGGTTTACCAACCCTCGGGACATCATTTACAAGTATTACCCACCTCGAACCGACGAAAGCTCATGTCCGCGACGCCTTAGCTTCTCGAACCGGCATCCACGCACGTCAAAACTAGCACAAATCAGCACAAATATATCAAAAGAAGCTAATGGAACATCACCCAATCGAAAGAACTCGAAAAATATCAAAAATCATGAAATTTGCAAAACCCGAGCCCCGGGCCCACATCTCGAAAAATTATGAAATTCACATTTTCGGAATCCTCGTCTCTCCATGAGTCCGTACATACCAAGAACTCCCAATTCGGACCACAAATGGTACTTCAAATCCCCATTTTAATATTTTTGCTCAAAGCCCTAATTTTCTTGATTTCTTACCTAAATTCAGAAAATTAATGGAAGATTCTTTGATAAAATCATGTATTTAACTCATAAAACTTACCTCCAATGAAATCCCGATGATTTCCCAGCAAACTCCCGTCAATTTCTTCTCTTGGAACTCAAAAATGGAGGTTTTGGGTATGGGGTTCGCGACTGGACTGTTCTGTTATATTAATTCACTGACTGCCAGGCGACCTTCTGCGATCGCAGCCCCAGGCTCGCGATCGCGATGAACAAATTTATCAGGCTCCAAAATTACTCTATGCGATCGCGACATTCCCTACGCGATCGCACTGCCTCATGCCTCAACACTACGCGATCGCGTGAAACCACCCGCGATCGCACTGCTCTAAATCCCAGACCTACGCGATCGCATCACTCCTCCCGCGATCGCGAAGAACAAATTTTCCGGCCTCATTCCAATATACTACACGATCGCAGTCTCCCCCTTGCGATCGTAGAGCTTCCCAGCTTTACCCTACGCGATCGCAGACATAGCTTCGCGATCGCGAAGCACAAAAATCTTCTGCACTAATTGCAGTAGAAACAGCAGTGCAGTTAGCACAAAATGGTCTGTTTGGACCCCCGAATTCATCCCGAGGCCCTCGGGACACCAACGAAAACCACAACATACTCCAAAACACGATACGAACTTGTTCCAATCATAAAAACACCATACTAAACATCAAAATCACCAATTACACACGGATTCAAGCCTAAATTCCTTAAAACATTCCGAATTACACAATTAATCAAAAACCCGACCAAACGACGTCCGAATGACCTAAGATTTTGCAGACATATCCAAAATTACATAACGAGGCTACTGCAACTGTCAGAATTCCATTCTGACCCCCGGATCAAAATCTCACCTACCGTTCGGATTTCGCCAAAATTCAACCTTAGCCAATTCAAGACTATTTCTACACCGGACCTCCGAATTCAATTCCGATTGCTCCCCTAAGTCAAAAATAACCTCCCGGAACTAACCAAATCATCAGAGTCCGATTCTGAGTGCTTTAACCAAATAGTCAACTCCGGGTGAACTTTCCTTATTCAAGTTTCCTTCAAAAAGGCTATATGCCTCATTTTCAATCCAAATCACTCCTAACTCGCCCGATAGGCTCTAACACTGATATAAAAGCATAAAACATGTAATTACAACATAACGAGGTGGTAATTCCCGTAATGACGGGCCGGGTCGTTACATTCTCCCCAACTTAAACAATCGCTCGTCCTCGAGCGTACTCAGAGTTGTACTAGAAGCAACTCAATAGCTGAATGACCTTACCAAGCTTATACTCGGGCGATCATACGTCACCCTATCTCACATAAGTCCGAAAACACCATATAGTCAAAATTTCACGGACCATCTGAACCATAAATCACATTGCACTTTCTGAAATCATAGGCCAAATGCAAATCCCATGCCTATACTCAGGATACACTCGAATCCACTGCAATAACCCACATTCACTACTCCGGGTGAGAACATATGATGTATCGACAACCCAATCACTCGAGACGATAGTCTCTAATCACAACAACTGGCCACAATAACCAAATACTAGCTGAAAACCTCTTTCATTAGATAGAGTCTTATTCCAACACCTCCATATCCTGCCCACGGCAGCTGAAGCACGCGATATACCGAACCCATCTCTTAGGTTAACCATTCGTGAATCTATTTCCCTCTTAAAACTGATACTTCAATAGGTTTCGGAGCCAAACCTTGATTTTTACCTTTCTAACAAGCTAAGATCCAATATGCTCATACTCATTAATGACTCCAACGGTCATTTCGATTATAACACACCGCACTGGTGATATGACACCTCAACACTGGCCTAAGCCACGCCGAGCACAACATAGGCTCTAATAGAAATGTATGCACACACTCGAATCATGACAGCTCAATTCATGACAACTGTCTCCAGCAAATAGAGATGCAATTCAATTCCTCTGTGCCATCATAACATAGAACTGAGATCACGTCTCGCGTTATAGAAATAGAGTACTTGAATCCTCCTCGAGAGGTCATAACATCACTAGCCTTGCCGCGATTCGTGATTCTACCCCAACATTATTACTCATGAAGCACCTCAAGCCACTAAGCTCAAAACGATTAGCCACGCACAGATCTAGGTCGTGAACCCAAGCAATCAACCTCACCCACGGTGAAACAATTAACGTATGCTATTAAATCCTGAAAGGACATAACCGATGTGCCATTCGCCAAGCGAAACTCAAAACGGTCTTTTCCTCAGAAGCGAGGAAGTATTGTATACCAGGTAGCTTATAACTAACTATATTTTCACAATATTCTGTTGCGGCGTGCAACCCGCTCCAATGACATACCCATGGCGGCGTGCCACCCGATCCAGATACCATACCTGTGGCGGCATGCCACCCGATCCATGCATAAATCTCGCAAAGGAAATGCATATCGAGTCGATTTTTTTTATTATAGCAAACATATATATACATATAGCCTCCAAGCTCGGCCACATGAAACGCATCCGACAACGTTTCTCAATACCGGAACTGAATCAATGGTAGATACCTCTACACTGACATTCGCCACTAAGGTCCAACTCACAAAGCAATGCCTACCAGCCGTCCGCTGGTCCTGGGTACAACTACTCTGTTGGAGCATACTTTGATGCTCTCTGCTACGCAATTTGTGCTATTTTCTGACATAGTCCATATCATATTAGTCTAGACAACCTGACCTATGACAACTAGTCAGCAATCAAGTATCATAGTCCGAATTCGTCTTATCAAGTTAAGAGAGAGCCTCTAGGGCTTCCGATTTCCAATAATTCACAAAACGGTGCCGATGCACACGATATACAACCACTGCATAGGCGGACTAACAAGAGCTTCAAGTCTCCAACACATATATAACACATGAATCACAATGCCTGATCCCGTACTCCACTGTACATATACATAACGCACATCAAGCGTCTATTCATACCACGACAACCATTAAGAAATTTCACTACGCCATCAACGACTCAGTTATTATAGTCGATCCAACAAGAGAATACCACCATACCACTGGATATCATCAGTTTATATTACCGTATCCTTTTGGACCATATACCCTACCAAATTACTAGAATAGCAGTACCATTTTCTTTAAATCACATGCAGCTGCCCGCGCTGCTAAATAATTTTAATGACTTCCCATATATTATGAACTGATCTCAAAACCTAGAATATACCATTATCAACTTTCCATAACCCATCGTGTATACCATTCTGATTTATTAACAAGTTGTTCCATTTACCCAGTTTCCTTTCCGATTCATACCTTACTGTAACACCATAATACATCAACTCCTGTTACCGCACTAGACTCGTACATAAGACCCATAGGCCACTGAATACTCCCTCAATGTTTCCCAGAAGTACAACATTCCACAATATATTATTTTGGAGAACTTTCTGCGATTTGAATTCGTTATCATTACCTTCCCATACGGTTACCTAGAATCCCATCATTCACATGATATAACACAAGCCTTGATCTTCTCTAACGAAACCGCCATCTTTAGCCACATACACAAATCTTAAGGCACCTGACTGTTACAAGCAAAATCTTGAACACTGCAAAACCATTCTCGGGCATCATTCACCCTTATTCAGCTGTAATACAACTGTCCTATTGAGTAAAACCACTCGTGTTTTGTTAGAACTCTGACATCGCAGAACATGATTACTTACAGATACAATCAGCTATCTTTCTTTTCTATACGGTGAATATTCTTTACCAACAGTAGTTCAAAACACCCTAGTACTTCATCAGATCTACGAAGCACCATAACCTTTACCAGAATTTCCCAACATACTTAGAGACAGAATCAACATAGCACACAATAGTGCAATCGGTTAATCAATAGCAACCTCCCCAACTTAGCTCGAAGCCATTCATCAAAGCACTTTCAACCACTCATATCATTATTACCCAAGTGATGCCGAAATATTAATATGATATTAAACTCAAGTCATTTACAAGCCTTGACAGAGACTCGAATCATCAGAAACCTTAGCTCTTCTGCAATTCTTGCAGATATACACGCACCACCAATAAGCCCACTCTCTTTAGGTGACAGAAATCTTTCTAAGTCCCAAATTTTCCAAAAATTTCGGCAGAGTTTCCTTTGTAAATTGGTCTATCCACCTGCTAGAGAATCACCAAACCATTCTAACAATACATCCACAACTCAACAAGATATCACAATGTATTTCAACAACATTAAATCCCAATACTATACGAATCATATTATCACAATTTATACTTGAACCTCTGTTGTACCTGCTCGAATCATAACACATATCAAAATCACTTTAGTCTTCCTGAGTTTAAACTCGTTCCACTACACATAAGGCACTTTACCTTCCAATTAAGAAATATGATAATTATTCACCACGTCCATAGCTCGGGGCTACACAACAGATTAGACAAGGGTCGAACAATTAACAGCTCATCCATTATCAAGCTGCCATTTGCACAATAAAGATCAATACCGATCGTATGAACTTCATAATACCGGCTCGCTAAATTAGTACCTTGGTGCTCAAGCCATAGACAAAGATCTGGCCTCAAGTCCTCCCGACTGGCCCAACATGAATTCATAGAGATTACATCTCGCCCCTCGACCAGGGAATCACAAGCCCTCAAGGAAATTATATTACTGAGCGCTCGAAGCGTACACAGACGTGTGGAAGGAATTTCAAAAAAAATTATATCTCAAGCTGGATCAAGTGCACACGAAAAGAATTCGAAGAAATGTGAAGTGTTTCCTAAAGGTTCGCAGCCTCCCGAGGATAAGTACAGGTGTCCCCGTACCGATCCACAAGGCTCTACCAATCGGTTCAAGACTCATGAGGCCTAGTAAACCTAGGCTCCGATACCAACTTGTCACGACCCCAAATCCGGTCGTGATGGCGCCCAACACACTGCTAGGCCAGCCCGACCAATCAACAACAATCACGGAGCCACAAGCTCACTTTATCCAATTTAAAAATAACAGTGATAGATATATTAAAAACAGGGAACCAAGTCCCAACACATGCCAACTCCCATAGACCGAAGGGTCAAGAGTCATGAGCCTCTACAGAGTATACAAAGTGTAAAAAGTGAATATAACTGTGCACAAGTGTGGGACAATCAGAAGAACAAAATATAGACAAACTGGAGAATCAGGTCCTGCGAACGTTGGCAGCTACCTCGACCGTCCAAAAGCACTCCCGAGCCGCAATGGAATCAGCTCTGCTGTAATGTACCTGGATCTGCACATAAGGTGCAGGGAGTCGGGTGTGAGTACTTCCAACTCAGCAGTAATAAAAGTAAATAATGCTGAAGGGAAGAAAACCACGATAGGCACTATCTTATGCTACACAATACATAACTATATTTTTATTCCTTTCAAGCAAATGTGAGTAGATTAGAAATCTCAATTTTAGCTACTTTCTTTCATAATAATATACCAATACCTGGATACAATCTCAAGTAGTGCAAGTCCGCACTCAAATCAGCCCCTCGGGCTCAGCACTCCTTATCAATTTACACCAGGAGATCTGGTCAATAAGGCAACTAATGCATGTGTGCCATTAATGTATGAGTGCTGAATGTTATGCCATGTAGTACACGTAAACCAATGTATGTATGCCATGCAATGCATATGACCGCTACAGCGTGCAGCCCGATCCAATTTAGGTACCCGTGCTCACTGTGGGGGTTCAGACACCGGAGGGGCTCCTACAGCCCAAGCACAATATTAATATTACACCTGCTGCGGCGCATAGCCCGATCCGTATACCACTGCGGCGTGCAGTCCGATCAATGCATGTGTATGCATATGCTCACATGAAATGTCATGCCCTAACATATGGCCCTCGGCCCAATCAGTCTAACAAATAATCAAGAAAGCCCTACGGGCAACAATATCATATTAGCTCACAACTAAAATATTATTAAGACCTTGTTAAAGTTTTTCATAACCTTATAAGAATGCTGAATAGCAAAATACCATTTAAAACCTTAAATTTAGATAAAAATATGCACAGTGTTATCAAGACAATGATACTAATCCCTGAAGGATTCAAATAATCGGCACGAAGCCCAAGCATGATAATTAGTCCAATTCATTTCAACAATTAAGTGTTATTATTTATTACGCGGGACGGACCAAGTCACGATCCCCAATGGTGATCTACCCCATGCCCGTTATCCGGCGTGCAAGTCACCTCAACACAGCACTAAGATGTGCGAGTCCGGGGTTTACCAACCCTCAGGACATCATTTACAAGTATTACCCACCTCGAACCGACGAAAGCTCATGTCCGCGACGCCTTAGCTCCTCGAACCGGCATCCACGCACGTCAAAACTAGCACAAATCAGCACAAATATATCAAAATAAGCTAATGGAACATCACCCAATCGAAAGAAGTCGAAAAATATCAAAAATCACGAAATTTGCAATACCCGAACCCCGGGCCCACATCTCGAAAAATTATGAAATTCACATTTTCGGAATCCTCGTCTCTCCACGACTCCGTACATACCAAGAACTCCCAATTCGGAACACAAATGGTCCTTAAAATCCCAATTTTAAGAGTTTTGCTCAAAGCCCTAATTTTCTTGATTTCTTACCCAAATTCAGAGAATTAATGGAAGATTCTTTGATAAAATCATGTATTTAACTCATAAAACTTACCTCCAATGAAACCCTGATGATTTCCCAGCAAACGCCCGTCAATTTCTTCTCTTGGAACTCAAAAATGGAGGTTTTGGGTATGGGGTTCGCGACTGGACTGTTCTGTTATATTAATTCACCGACTGCCAGGCGACCTTCTGCGATCGCAGCCCCAGGCTCGCGATCACGATGAACAAATTTATCAGGCTCCAAAATTTCTCTATGCGATCGCGACATTCCCTACGCGATCGCACTGCCTCATGCCTTAACACTACGCGATCGCGTGAAACCACCCGCGATCGCATTGCTCTAAATCCCAGACCTACGCGATCGCATCACTCCTCCCGCGATCGCGAAGAACAAATTTTCCGGCCTCATTCCAATATACTACGCAATCGCAGTCTCCCCCTTGCGATCTGTAAGGCCCCGTAAAAGTTTTGTGCATAAAACCTAGTAGATGTGGTGTCATGGTCCGAATGATGTGTTAGGAATGCGTAGAATTCTTCGCGGCGAGCTTGCGAGCCGCGGTTCGAACCCTTGGTAGTGATTTAAGTTTCAAAAATGTAGAGAAATAATTTTTCCGAAAAAGTGTCAAATATGCGGTCAAGAATGCGACCGCAGAATCAACATGCGGACCGCATTCTGACCGCAAATCGTTCCAGAGAAGTTGCCCAAAATCGTGTCAATAATGCGGTCGAAATTGCGATCGCATAGTGAATCTGCGATCCAATTTGCGACCGCAGATCGGGAATGCGGACCGCATAATGGCCGCATTTCGTAGCAGAGCTGGAGTAATTTTTGAGGCCATTTTGCGGTCACTTTGCGGACCGCATGTGTGTTCTGCGGTCGCATAGTGACCGCATATTTGACCCCGGCCCAGATTTTTGTAACATTTTGACCCGATCTCTTCTTTAATATAACACCTTTCTTCTTCATTTTTATCATATCACCTCACCAAAATTAGAGAGAGAAGAGAGGGTTTTTAGAGAGAGAAATCTTTCATCTTCAAAGATTTGTTTCAACTACTTAATTCCAAGGATTCTAGGGCAAAGATTCAACATCCCCAATCTTTTCAAGGTAAAAACCCTAACTATTTTCTTTGATTTTCAGTTTTAAATTGGGTAAAGAGAGGTTTGCATATAATAGCTTTTGAAAATAGAATTTTTACACTCATGCATGATTATTGATCTTGATTTCTAGTAAAACAAAAGAAGTAAGTAGAAGTAAGAGTCTTCAAGAACAAGGTGGGCAAGAATAGGATATCTTGGGTAAGCATAAAGTAGAAAGTTAACGGAAGAAAAATCATCACCAGGTATGTATGGCTAATTTTGATTCTTGTGAAATCGCCCTTATGTGTAAAATTGTTTGGCATGTGTTGATTTGAGAAATTGTATGTGATTAATTGATGTTGTTGTTGGATATTCAAAGTTGTTGTTGAACTATGAGTGTTGTGGTAAGAAATATGAACCGAAAGGTAAATGAGAGTTGAATTGGGTAAAGAATTTGTGAATAATGATTATGATGGCCTATATGGCACCTTGTGGAAAAGAAATCGAAACACTTGAGAATTGGTTTATTGTGGAAAGAGATGAAACACTTGAATTATGGAAAATTGTTGAATATACATGTGTGAATATTATTGAATGTGGAAACATTGTAACTTGGTTGTGATATTGGCTTGAGAAGTAATTGAGAACATGAAACAATGTGCAAGTTGCTTATTTGAACTTGTTGAAATTGTGTGTAGTACCTTATCTGCTGTTTGAAATTGTTGTGTTTTCAATTGTAAGGCGGGGTCGTGTCGCGCGCCGCGACGTGGTGAAATAAGGTGTGGGTTGGGGTGATAAGGGTGGCCGAGGTAATAAGGGTGGTCGGGGGCAATAAGGATGGAAAGCGATCGAAATCGCTATTGAAAATTGATACATAAATCAATAATGTGAAATTGTGAAAGGAGACAGCAGGAGAGTTTGCAACCTGGGGAGTACTGATTGCTCCTATGTTTGACTACTTGCAATTTATGTTGTTGATTGGTCGTTGTTCCATTTGTGACCTTGAATGTGCTTGTGTTGAGGCTTATCCGAAATGAGTAAAAGGTTGGGAACATGGTTAGTTAGCTTAATTGATTTCTTGATGTAATCTATTGGCTGTCTTAACACGGTGATCCTTGTTTAATGGCTTGAGTTTACTTGGGACAAAGTTTGTCCATACATACCAGTACAATTCAAGTGTACTGACGTCCCTTTTGCCGGGGGCGCTACATTCGTGTCATGATTGTAGGTGGATCAGTAGCAGGCACTTCAGCTCATCGGCGGTAGTATCCTTCTCCTTCCACTGCCCGTTTTGGTGAGCCCCTTTCTTCCTCGGGGCCTTGTGTGGTTCATGCCACTCGGTTTAGATTTCATTTTGGTTTTGTAAGGTATAGCCGGAGCCTTGTTACCGGCAAGTATTGTATTTCCCTTTTGTATCCTAGAGGCTCCGTGTAGACATGTAAACCGTGGGATTGTGGCCTATGTATATGTATGGGGCGTTGTAAATATAAATTATGAACTTGTTAGTAAATAAATCACATGGTTATGTTTATGCATTGTGAAATCAGTCATTGTTGGTAAGATATTTTGGTTAATGAGTAACAGTCAACACAGGGGTAACGCGTGGGAATGGAAGGCACCCAGGTCCGCTTGACTGGGGCAACCCGGTCAGGTGCCGGTCATGTCCCTCGATTTGGGGCGTGACACGATCGCAGAGCTTCCCAGCTTTACCCTACGCGATCGCAGACATAGCTTCGCGATCGCGAAGCACAAAAATCTTCTGCAGTAATTGCAGCAGAAACAACAGTGCAGTTAGCACGAAAATGGTCCGTTTGGACCCCCGAATTCATCCCGAGGCCCCGGGACCCCAACAAAAACCACCAACATACTCCAAAACACGATACGAACTTGTTCCAATCATAAAAACATCACACTAAACATCAAAATCACCAATTACACACGGATTCAAGCCTAAATTCCTTAAAACATTCCGAATTACACAATCAATCAAAAACCCGACCAAACGACGTCCGAATGACCTGAAATTTTGTAGACATATCCAAAATCACATAACGAGGCTACTGCAACTGTCAGAATTCCATTCTGACCCCCGGATCAAAATCTCACCTACCATTCGGATTTCGCCAAAATTCAACCTTAGCCAATTCAAGCCTATTTCTACACCGGACCTCCGAATTCAATTCCGATTGCTCCCTTAAGTCACAAATCACCTCCCGGAACTAACCAAATAATCAGAGTCCGATTCCGAGCCCTCTAACCAAATAGTCAACTCCGGGTGGACTTTCCTTATTCAAGTTTCCTTAAAAAAGGCTATATGCCTCATTTTCAATCCAAATCACTCCTAACTCACCCGATAGGCTCTAACACTGATATAAAAGCATAAAACATGTAATTACAACATAACAGGGTGGTAATTCCCGTAACGACGGGCCGGGTCGTTACACTAGCCTACTCAACTGTTGGCCAGTGTGAAAGACCTAGCAGAGTAGGTCAATTAGAAAATTGACCACTCTTGGTCACTTATTAAACTTATAGCCTATTTTTTGATTTTCAATTTTAACCTTATCCTAAGACACCTACTACATGTTTTCAGAATTAACCACTTATGAGTCTTAGTTCTATTGCAGCTATAACCAAATCACCTAGGCATGATATGCATTAATAGTGTTCATTCTAACACAAAACCATTACAAACATAGCCATTTCAACAGATAATTGCACATATAGCCAAATGAAATCAAATTTGTTCATCAACTAATCAAAACTCAGAGAAAAGATTGAGTATTGTTGAATCTCAATCAATTAGACTTACAAACTTAATTTTCAATAGCAAAGTGTCAATTAACATTAAGCAGGCTTAGTTAAATCATCTTTATGTTGAATGAATCATTGAAAAACCCAAATCATACTTGAGGTTTATTGACATAACACATAAGCACAAAGCTCACAAAGCAGTAAAGGGAATAGAACATGGTCTACCCAGATCAAAGAACAACCAAACGGACTTGAAAATAGTTCTAACAGAACAACTACACTAGATTTCCCAAAGACCAGCGCTAATCTAAAACATGCGGGTAATAGCTAAGATGAAGAGAAACAAAAAATACATGAAGAACAAACAAAGAAAAATCCCTAATCTAACATACAAGATGAAGAAGAATGAGAATCAGGACAGCAAAGCTAGATTTCCAAAGATCAAACCTAATCTAAAACATGCAGGTTAACAGATAAGAAGAATAGAAGAGACATTGAAAAGAAACAAAGAAAAATCCCTAATCTAACATACAAGATGAAGAAGAATGAGAATCAGAACAGCTAAACTAGATTTCCAAAGATCAAACCTAATCTAAAACATGCAGATTAACAGATAAGAAGAATAGAAAAGACATTAAAAACAAATCAAAGAAAAATCCCTAATCTAACTAGATAATAAGAATAAGAATCAGAACAACTAACATGTAGTTTAATAGGGATATCAAATGAAGAAAAGATCTCTAAACAGGAAAAATAAACAATAGACTAAAGAAGAAGTCCTAGTTCATGTGACAGACTAGTAAAAACATACAGAAGAAAATGACAAACAAAAACATGAAGAAACAAAGAAGAAAGCAGGCAAAAAGGGTAGGAGACTTAGCTCGCAGGGCCTATCCCCTAAGCTTCCTATTTCCCTTCTTTTCACTTTTTTTCTTTTCCAGTTTTCTTTTCTCTTTTCTTTCTTTATTTTCTTTTCTGATTTTTCTTGTTAGACTTCAAGATGAAGTCTTTCAGGGTTTTCTTGTTAGAGGGGGGTGTTCAGAAAGGGGAAAGGTAAGATTTTTGGGTGAAGGTTTACTTGAGTCACCGGAGTTAGGGTTCCGGCGACATATTCTCGAAGATTCGAGACGGAGGGGTGATATTCGAGGGAAACCAATGGTAAGGGGTGATAAATCAGGTCAACAGGTCTTTGTGGTGTTAGTTTGGGGTAGGTTCTCATTGTTTTGGGTCACCGGAGATGAACTCCGATGACCGGAGTTTCAAGAACATGAGGGGTTTCAGGGTTTTCTTTAGCTTTTGGGGGTGGTCTATGGTGAGGAAGAAGAATAGGGAAGAGATGATGAAGGAAGTGACCGGAGACCGCCATGAGAGGCGGTGGTCTCCATGGCCGGTTGAGATGAAGACGATGAAGAAAGGGGGAGAGATCAGGGCGGCTAGGTTTTTAAGAGTGTATGTAATGGCTTGTGTCAAACGAGACACAAGCCTTGTATACTCGGATAACCTAAGGTTATCTTGGCTGTTAGATCACTGACGATCAACGATAAAGCTTTGTCTTAACCAAACGACGCCGTCCTGTTATAAATGAGCCCAATGGCTTCATCCGTTGGATCAACTGGCCTGGACGGTTGAGATCAAATCTCACACAATAGATAACCAATTAAAATTTAGCTAATATTCTCAGCCGTTGGATTTGAGGAAGTGAACAGCTGAGATCACTTCAACTTAAAATAATGGACCGGATCCCTTTGGGCTAAATGCATTGGGCCAACATTTTGGATTTCAGTCGGCCCAATTCTTATTGCACATGTATTGTTTTGTATTTTAATTATTTTAAGACAAATTCTTTTTTGTATTTTATTTATTATATTATCTAAAGTATTTAATTCCCCAGCGTCCCTAATTTTCTAATATATTTTGGTAATTTCCTACTATTTGTTCTATATTTTCCGCTATTAATGCTATTTTGTTGATTTTTCTTTTCTAAAACTGATTAATGAAAAAGGCAAGTATTTCTCCTATTTTTAATTTTCTAATTATTCAAACACTCACAATGTATCCAATTTCAAACAAATCATGAAATTACACTCAAAAATATAATTTATTTTAATTTTGGAATTTTATTTTCCTATTGCAAAAATCATGTGCTCACAGCTGCCCCTCTTTGCTCGGGAACACGAAGGGTTTCAGTGCAAAGACTAGTGAGCAGTAATGAGAGATTTTTGCACACTGGCATATTCCATAAGAAGCATTTTTGAAAACCTTTTGACCGCACCCTGCTTTAGAGGTTGCCAACATATCCTGGGCTAAACAGGAATCATGTCAGTATAGTTCGGGGAGGTCTGGCAGTTAAAAAACTACCAGACTTACTGTTGCATTGACACTGTTGAGACCTTGCTGACCTACTCCTTATTACACCGGGGTGGGGGATGAAAATGTAAAATGAACAAGCTATTCTAAGCTATGATTCTACGAGTTACAATTGCTCATATCTAACTTCTTGTCTCTTTATTCTTCTTTGTCTCTTTTCCTTGATTTTCTGTGCGGCTGACTTTCTTTTTGTTGATTTTCTTTTCCTTGCTTCCCCTTTTTTTTTGATTTTCAATGGTACTTCTTGCCTTCAAACTGATACCTGCTCAAACAAAACAAAAACAACAAACTTTTCCTTCTGCCCCAGTATGGGCTCTTCAATGTTACGATGTTACTTATGTTAGCTGACACAAACTAAAATTACAGAAATTAAAAATTGCTGAAATGTATTCCCTTGTTATACAGGTGGGCGCTTGAACAGAAATTAAAATTGCAGAAACATATTCCCTTGTTTTCCAGGTGGGCGCCTGAACAGAAATTAAAATTGCAGAAATGTATTCCTTTGTTTTCCAGGTGGGCTCCTGAATAGAAATTAAAATTGCAGAAATGTATTCCCTTGTTTTCCAGGTGGGCGCCTGATGCATGAAATGCGAATGCAGAAAAGTATTCCCTTGTTATCCA
>JASVEL010004354.1:0-24509 GCA_032618575.1 Nicotiana noctiflora
CATGCATACCCTCTATCCTCCTTGCAATGTTCACCATCTGCTGATATGGAATGTCTATTTCCAACTCACGGGACATGCTTGACCTGATGCTAGGAATAACACCCTCGATGAAACGCGAACCTTCTCACATACAGTGGAAACCAAAGCTGAGGCATGTCTAGCCAAACTGGTGTAACGGACAACATACTTTAAAACGGTCATAGCACCCTGGCACAAATGCTCAAACTCAGCGCCACATGCATCCCTGAGGCTCTGAGGAACAAACTCTCTCAGAAACATATCTGAAAACTAAGTCTAGGTCAATGAAGCTGCCTCGTTTAGACTATCTAACTCATAGGTGTGCCACCAATCATAGGCGGCCCCTCGAAGCTGGAAAATAGTGAAAGAAACCCCACTCGATCCCGAGATACCCATAGTACGGAGAATACGTTAACACTCATCAAGGAACCCCAATGCATCATCTGATGCTTATCCACTGAACACCGGAGGATCATACTTATTAAACCTCTCTAGTCTCATCTGTTACTGCTCGAAAACTACTACTATGCCCTCAGGCTAAATTGGTGCCGCAGGCAGTGCAGGAATAATCTCAGGAACCTGCTCCACATGCGCTTGCTGCTCAGGAATACAGGCGGCATGTGCTCCTCCCGCGGCCTAGGGTGTTGGTGCAGTAAGGGGAAGCAATTCGGCCTGAGCTAAAGTGGTTTACATACTCATGAACTGTGCCAAAGTATCTTGAATGGCTGGGTTAGTAATAGCAGTAGGCGTGTCAGGTGCTTAGACTCTGGCTGGATCTGCTGGTGGTGCGTCAGCGACATCTCGCGCAAGGGATCTCCTGCACCACGTGCGTGTCTTCTAACTCTACCTCGATCCCGATCTCCGACAGCTGCAGTAGGGGGCGTGGTTACCTGATAACCTCGGGTAGTATGTGTCCTCACCATCTATGAGAGAGTAGAAGAGAGAGGTTTAGGATTGTGCATGTCAAAAATCTCGCATGGCAAGGAAATCAAATGAAGTGAAATTTTCCTAACAGTTACATAGCCTCTTGCAGATAAGTACGGACGTATCCGTACGGATCCACGAGACTCTAATAAACTGGCTTGTGATTTATGACTCCTATGAACCTAGTGCTCTAATACCAACTTGTCACGACCCTAGTTCACCCTCCATGAACATGTCATGATGGCGCCTAGTCCCTACGACTAGGTAAGCCTAACAATGCAGAAGATAACCAAAATTTGCGGAAGCTAGCAAAACAAACTGAATTAGCAAAACAAAATGGTGCTTAAGGTGCCGCTTGGCACGTAGCATAACTAACTCAAAACTAACGACAATTTCCAAAACCCGAAAACTCACAAATCACAAGCTAAGAGGATACATAAGAGGCTCTAACTCAAAAATATCTATACAAGAAGAAATACTAAAACAACTACACTTTTCACAGAAAACTAGAAAAGGGACTCCTCGGTCTGCGGACGTAGCAGATATACCTTGAAGTCTCTACCGGTATGCCTCCTTCCAAGGCTAATAGAACTGAACGAATGTACCTATATCTGCACAACAAAAATGTGCAGAAGAGTAGTATGAGCACACCACGGCGGTGCTCAGTAAGTATCAAGACTATCTTCGATAGGGTAGTGACGAGGAACAGTCATGACACCTACCAGTCAATAAACAATATAACAGAAAAGATAGAGATGCTATGTGAATATGTAAGGACTGTCCGGATATATAAGAACACAACAATTTATAATGAGAATAACGGACAATAAGAAAAATCAACATACAATAAATGATAATAATCAAAAGATAGTAGAAATCACAACCCAAGTCCTGAAATCACAACATATCGAGACCAAACAAATTGCTAAGTTGCTATTCTGAAATGATGCTTACATAAAGCCTTTCCAACTCTTTCCTCAATCCTACCACAACTCATGGAATTACCCAGAATCTGAAATCTAACACTTGGCATCTCATGCCCACTCAATAACACGGCAATGCTAGAAACTATATAGTCAAGTAGAGTCATTTTCACATATACAATGGATAAATGACGTCATATCTCTACCCTTAGTCAAATCAGAAGGGATTCATCTCAAATAGAAGGGTCCAGCTACGTGTATGCTTGTGCAAGTGTATCTAACATGAATCATGCCAACTAGTAATTATAAGAAATGGGAACAATTAGTACCCAGCTCATTCACCCCAGATAGAAACAATAAAACTATCAGCCATATCACATTGAGTTTATGGGGAACTTTCAGAAATCGAACTCGTAGCCCGACATACTAATAACAGAGGATCTCCCGGGAATTGAACCCATAGTCCTTCATAATAACAATAGAGGAACTCCCGGGAATTGAACCCGTAGTCCTTCATAATTAGCCCTTGACATAGCCCTCCTTATTTCGCCACGTGTGCAATCAATAACAACATAGCAACACCGCCTTATTTCGCCACACGTGCATCACAATATTCCCACCTTATTCCGCCACATGCGCAAACCACATATAAATATACAACATATCCCACCTTATTACGCCGCATGTGCAAAGACATCAATATCAACAACAACACGGCAAAGACCTCGTGTAAATCCCCAATAACAACCGCACGGCAGAGACCTCGTGCATCATGGTACCAACAGCCACACAGTAACAATAGCATCCCAGCAAGGGAAAATCAACAGCAGAAATAATAATGTCCCGGCAAGGGATTCAACAATAACTAATAAAGTCGTGCAAACACCAAGGAAAAATACAATAAACTCAATTACAATCTAGGCGTAACAAACACATAACAACTACACTGATACCTCAACAGTTGGACATATAATATAATTGCACAAGGTTGCAGGTAAACTTATAATCAAGGAGTATTCAACAGTAAGGAAGTTAACATGAATCAAATAATTACCATTTAAAAATATCAATTAATTATGAGATATCTATCTTTCTTCCAATTAAAACCGATTAATTATATGAGATATAACATTTATGAATTTCTAATTAAAGGCGAGTAGTTAGGTCGGGCATTATGAATATAGAAGGGTACTTGTCTTTAGTTTAAACACATAAAAGCCCATTTAACAGCAGAAATAAATCAAGAAGACCAACAAATATCAATCAAGACATGTAGATATGAAACTAATAACAGGGGACTTAATCGTATCAATATTATCTTCCTACTCGGTGAATTTCACAAGTCTAAGAACCAAAAAGGGATAATTTACCACAATTAAATCCGAGCACGCACTCGTCACCTTGCATACACGAACTACAATCAACAGAGAAGACTCAAATCCTAAGGGGAGGTCCCCCACACAAGGTTAGGCAAGATACTTACCTCAATCCGGCCAATTCCATACTCAATTTAGCTTTTCCTTTGCCAATTCATCAATGCTTGGCTCACTCTAGCCAAAAGTAACTTGAATACATCAAACAATGCAAGAGAAACAATTTCAATTGACAAAACTATGATTCTTACACAATTTGCAAAAAGTCAACTCCTCGGGCCCGCACCTCGGAACCCAAAAAATTACAAAATCTGAACAGTCATTCTGCTACGAGTTCACACATACAAAAATTATCTAATTCCGATACCATTTGGTCATTCAAATCATCATTTTACATTTTTGAAAGATTTCACAATTTTCCCCAAATTTTCCTTTAGATTCTCATGAATTTGATGTTAAATCTAAGATATAATCACAAAATATAGTTGAAAAAGGATTAGAGACACTTACCCAATGATTTGGAGAAGTTTGGGTCTTTGAAAAATCGCCCATGGAGGTTTAGGGTTTGAGAAAATTGAAAAATGTGTGAAAATCCTGTCAAAAACCTCACTTAACAGGCCTCAGATGTCGCATTTGCGACCGAGGGTTCGCAATTGCGAGCTCTTGGATATTGAGAATAAAAAAGGGCTGGCAGAAGTCGCATTTCCGACAAAATGTTCGCATTTTCGAACTATGAATCGCAAATGCGATGAAAAAGTTTGCATTTGCGAACATAGAAGAAACCAGCAATTTTCCCGACACGAAAATAAGCATAACTTCCTCATACGATGTCCAAATTTGATGATTCTTTTTCCTATGGCTTCGAAATTTTGATACTGATCTAATGGTTCAAACAAAACTAAATTTGGATCTCATTTGCTTAATATGGTATCATTTGTTTCTTGAAGAAACGACGATAAAGCATTCAAAACAAGCGCAATATAGCCTAAACCTATCCGAAACTCACCTGAGACTCCCGAGACCCCGTCTACTCACACACACAAGTCATATAACCTAACACGGACTCGCTCAATATTTTAAATCACATAAAACAATATCTAAATGACGAATCAAACCATAAATCGAGCTTATGAACTTCCAAAACTTCAATTATCGAATCTCATATCGAAACCTATCAATTCAACTCGGAATGACGCCAAACTTTGCAGACAAGTCCAAAATAATAGAACGGAGCTACAAAAACTTCCAGAATTAAATTTTGACCATCAGATCAAAAACTCACTATCGAACCGGAAACTTCAAAAATTCAAACTTCGGCATTTCAAGCCTAAATTAGCTACGAACCCCCAAAATTCATTCCGAACACGCTCCCAACCCCAAATCACTTAACGAAGCTAACAAAACCATCGGATTTCCATTCTGAGGTCGTTTTCACATTGTTCCTAACACAGACCATCTTTCAACTCTTAAGCTCCCATCTAGGAACTAAGTGTCCTAAAACACTCTGAATCCTAATAACGAACATCCCAGCAAATCGAAATAGCATAGATGAACTTATGGGAAGTAGTTAATGGGGGATCGGAGCATAAATTCTAAAAACGACCAGTCGGGTCGTTACAGTAGCAAAACCACTAAGAGCAATAAAACACGATCAATAAATGTGGTCTACAACAAGAGAATCTCCAACAGGAGTAGAAACATAAATAAGAGAACTCAAAGAATCCAGAGATACACCCAAATACGGAGCAAAATAAGAGGAAACATAAGAATAAGTGGAGCATGGATCGAATAGAACTGATGCATCTTTGTAATAGACAAAGATAGTACTTATGATGACGGAATCGTAGGCAACAATCTCAATACGAGCAGGAAGGGCATAGTATCTGGCTTGCCCCCCCCCCCTCTAGGACAACTTCTACCTCCCCGACCTCTAGCTCTAGATGGCTGAGCAGGTGGGGTAGAAACTGATGTTGTGATCATAGATTGAGAATTCTCCGAGGCGCGCTATGACTGAGAAGTCTGTAGAGGTGCATCCCTTCAAAATCTAGGGTAGTCCCTCACCAAATGGCACATGTCACCACACTAAAAACAAGCTATAGGAGGACGTGGTGGTTATGACTAGCTCGGGCCAGGTTTGTTGGACTGACCACTAGAAATACCCCATGTAGGAGGCCCACTAGATACTAGAGCTGCATAATAAGGCACCAGAGGTCTAGGAGAAGCTAGAATACCACTGGTTGTTGGGTTAGCTGAATGACCAGGTCGACTCATATAGCCCCTACCACGACGAGCTGAAGCTAAGATAAGGGCACCATAATAATGGCCCGACTCTCGAGTCCTCTTGTCCTCTCTCTCCTATCTGTACCAATCATACATTCCCTCACTCTCCTAGCAATGCTCACCACATGCTGATAAGAAATATCCACCGCTAACTCCCGAACAATAGTAGACTTGATACTTGGAATAAGCCCCTCAATAAACTGAGACCTTCTCGCAAACAATAGAAACCAAAGCTAGTGCATGTCTAGCCAAGTCAGTAAAACTGATAGCATGCTCCAAGATAGTCATAGTACCTGGAGAAAATGCTTAAACTCTACGTGCCAAGCATCCCTGAGACTCTGGGGAACATACTCTCTCGTGAAAATATCTGAAAATTGAGCCCAAGTCAAGGAAGGTGCCACATCCAGATAGTCTAACTCATAAGCACGCCACCACTGATATGCAGCTCCTCCAAGATGAAAGTTAGTGAAGGGAACCCCCCTAGATCTGATATACCCATGGTATGGAGGAGATTGTAGTACTCCTATAGAAATCTAATAGCATCATCTGAGGCTAGTGTGCTGAATGTAGGAGGCCTTGAACCTCTCAAGCCTCTTATGCTCCTCCTTTGAAGCTACTACCCTCTTCTCGGGCTGAGCTGGAGCCACCGGTTATACAAGAATAATCTCTGGGACCTAATCAAAATGCACTTGTTGCTCAGGAGTTCGGGCGGAAGGATCCTGTACTCCTCCCCCCCCCCGAGATGTAGTTGCATTAAGGGGAAGGATCCATGCCTAAGCTAGAGTGGTGTACATAGTCATAAACTACGCCAAAGTCTCCTGGAGTGCTGGAGTAGAAGTAGTAGTAGGCGTATTAGGTATCTGGACTTTGGATGGAACTGCTGGTGGCACCTTGGTGCTAAATTACACAATGCTCTGGCTGCACCACATGCGCATCCTCGACCTTTACCCCGGCACCAGCCTTTCACAAATCCAATAGGGGGCGCGGGTTCCTGATTATCTCGGGTAGCTCATGTCCCCACCATCTATGAGAGAATAGAAGATAGAAGTTTAGAATTGTGATACCAAAATCAAATCAAATGAAGTGGAAATTTTCCTAACAGTTATGTAGCCTCTCATAGATAAGTACAGACGTCTCCATATCGATCTGTGAGATTCTTAATAACCAGTTTATGATTTATGACTCCTACGAACCTAGAGCTCTGATACCTACTTGTCATGACCCAAGTTCACCGTCTGTAAACTATCATGATGGCACCTAGTATCTACGACTAGGTAAGCCTAAAAAATTGAAAAAAAGAAACAATAGAATAAAACTAGCCAAAGCTGCAGAAATAACAACCGAAGCTTTTAAGATGTCGCTCGGCATATACAATATAAACTCTTAAAAGAAAACTACACTTCCTAAAACCCAGAATATCATGAAATCACAAGCTATGGAATAACTATAGTGTTCTAACTCCAAAGTGTCTAAACAAAAGTAAATATATAAGGGCTAATACTATGAGAGAGAATGGAAAGGGACTCCTCGGTCTGCAGACGCGACAAACATGCCTCGAAGTCTCTAATAAATCACCCCGCCTTAAGGATAGTAGGGCGAGTCAAAGTACATGGATCTGCATATGAAAAATATGTGTAGGAAGGGCATGAGTACACCACAACAGTACTCAGTAAGTGCGAATCCTAACCTCGGTCAAGTATTGACGAAGAATGTCAGGGCCCTACTGATTATAGCTGAAAAACGAGGTAAAACATGATAGAAACGACAATATAATTAAATGCTAATAGTAAGAAATATCATAGGATAATAAGAATAACAACAACTATAATAGAGACAAATTAATCACAAAAGGAATACCGCTCAACATGAGATAACAACTAGGGTTCTCTCAATATCCTGAGGATCTCTTAGTATCCCTATGATCTCTTAATATCCTCAATACATATATATATATATATATATATATATATATATATATATATATATATATATATTGGGGATCTCTCGATATCCAAGGATCTTTTAGTATCCTCAATCTACATCCTGGGATCTCTCTGTATCTCGCACTATAGGCCAAATCAGTATAGGTGCAATGGGCTCTCCCGGAATACAAATCCGTAGTCCTGAAGTAACAACCAGCAGCAACACGAAGAATACTCAATTCAATTCAAATTTCACACCAAGGTAAAATAGGTATTTTTAACGTATCATGCTACACATAATACAAATAAGGCAGTTTGAGCAAATAAAGCAATTAAGGCAATTAGACATGTTTTCCTAAGCTAACAACATGCTTAAATTGCAAGTAGTGTAAGCAAGAAAGGAAACACAATTAGAGTTATTTAATGAAAATAAGATTTTCAACAATTAGTAAAAGTACGCACTCGTCGCATCATGTACAGGGTATTTCAAATATCAACAATACCAAATCATAAGGGAAGTTCCCCCACACAATGTTAGGCAAGCCACTTAGGTTGAACCGACTTAAAATCAACTCGAAATCACGCTCTTTCCATGAGTACTCGACTCCAAATCGCCCAAATCTATTAAAATTAGTTGAATTATGTGAATAACACTTCAAGTAACTAATTCAACTAATTAATTCTAAGCTAATATGCAAAATTAGGAAAAATGACAAAAATGCCCTCGGGCCCACATCTTGGAATCAGGTAAAATTTACAAATTCAGAATCCTCACACTATCACGAATTCATACATACAAAAATTATCCAAATCCGATGTCAAATCCCCAATAAAAACTCAAAACTTAGGCCTAATAACATTTCAAAACGTTTCCCCAATTTCTCACCCCAAATTCGAAATTAAATGATAAAACTAACAAAAGATTAATGGAATACAACTAGAAAGGGATAAGAAATTGTTACCCAGTAATCTTCTCTTCAAAAACCCCACAGAATTTCCCTACCTATGCTCCAAATTTGATTTTCCAAGTTATGAACTCAAACCCTTGAAATTTTATATTTCTGCTCAGCAATTACAGCATCTGCGGTCATGGGAGAGCACCTGTGGAAAAGGCACAGGAGATGCAAAATTCACTTAACGGGCTAGGGCCGCATTTGCGGTTGCTTGGCCGCATCTGCAGCTCTGCATTTTCGATCACCTAACCGTACCTGCTATCACCAAGCCGCTTCTGAGGTGCCACACATGCGGTCCCACACATGCGGGTGCAGTTATGACAAGTTCAACAACCTCAAATTTTTCTTAGTTCTAATTCAACTCCTGTTAAGCCCCCAAAACTGACCCCGAGCCTTCCGGTACCTCAATCAAGCATACCAACCAATCCTAAAATATCATTCAAACGTGTTCCAACCTTGGAACGCTCAAAATAACATCAGAATACCTATTTAACATCGAATTCAAGCTTAAGAACTTCAAAAACTCTAAAATTACGCTTTAGATCAAAAAGTCTATCAAACCTCATCCAAATTACCTAAAATTTTGCAACCACGTCATATTCAATACAATGGAGCTACTCCAACTTCCGAAAATCCATTTGGACCCCGATATCAAAATCTCACTATTGAACCGGAAACTTCAAAAATTAAACTTTCGGTATTTCAAGCCTAAATAAGCTATGGACCTTCTCCTAAACCCGAAATCACCCAACAAAACTAATGAAGCCAACAGAATTTCATTCAGGTTGTCTTCATATTATTCCAACTATGGTCCAAATTTTAAATCTTATACCCTCTTTTAGGGACTGTGTGTCCCAGAATTCTTCGAAACTCCAAATAAATCTTCCCGGTAACTCACAATAACAGAGACAAATACGGGGGATGCAAGTTAATAGAGGATCGAGGCTTATATACCTAAAATGACCAGCCAAGTCATTACATTGGATCCTCTCCAAAAGTCCCTACACAAGATAAAAAACAGCTAGAGAAAGAAGAAAGATTAGTAGTATTAGAGTAAGGAAAATCCTGACTCTCCTTTTGTTTTTTCTCTTTATTTTCTCTCATTTTCTTATCGATCTCTTCACTCTTTTCTTGTGAAAACTCACTTCACTCCATGCTTCCTCTATTTTTTCCACTCTAGAGTTATCACTTTTCTCTCCCTCACTTTTGTCTCTCATCCTTACTCTTTCTCTTTGCAATTTTCAAGGAAGTCCTCAAACTTATTTTCTCTTTCAAGACATGATTTTGTTCCAATTGTTCAAGTGTCACCAACTTGCCTTTCCACTTAACAGAATAGTGATTCTTCCTTTCTTGATGCAATATATCTTTATTAGACAACTCAGGTCGCCCAAGCATGATATGGCAAACATGTAATGGCACAAATCCACAAATTACTTTATCCTTGTAATTCCCAATCATGAAAAGGATACACAAATTTGTTTACTTTAAATTTTCCATAAGCATTCAACTATTGCAACTTACAAGGTCTAGGATGATTGGAAGTTTCCAACTTTAACTCTTTCACTAAGGTAACACTCACCAAATTGTCACAACTCCCTCCATCAACTACCAAAGTGCACATCCTAACCAAAATCAAACATATAGTGTAAAATATATTATCCCTTTGTGTATTTTTCACTCTTTCTTCCATAAAAGTAAACAAAGTCTTTCTTACCACCATATCTTCATTCCTCGTATATTATTCATTAGAAACTTGTTGGATTTTGTCCAACTCATACAATATGGTCTCATGATCATGTTAAAATAGAAGGTTCTTAATAATTTGAGGCTCTTAAGGTGGTATGGGTGATGGAGGAGGGATATTGTCCCTTCTTTGTGGTGCTTGAGGCATATGTTGTATAGGTAGAGTTAGTGGTAGTCTAGGTTGTCGTGAAGGTTTGTAAGGTAGTAGTTGATGTACTTTTGTGGTTGAAGTGTGGTTTGAGGTTGTAGTTGGTACTGGTAGTGGGATGGTGGATAAGTGTAAGGTGCATCGTAACAAGCATCAAAAGGCATAATTGGGCTTGGCATAGTATAAGCAACACAAAATTCACTTGGACTAGGAGAAGGACTTGTGAATTGATTTTCACTCCAAACTCCATATCCAATATCTTGCCTTGCCACCAACTTATCCTCAAAGTATTTACGAATGAATGTATGCCCGTTTCCATTTATATTAGCCACATACCAATTTCATTCTACATCAATCGAAATATTATGATCAAGAAACCAAGGCTTTCCCAATCTGTCACGACCCGGATTTTCCCCCAACATCGGGATCGTGATGGCACCTACTCGTGGTAGCTAGGCAAGCCACTGTATTCATACTATCCTATTTTTAACCACAACTTTAATTAAATAAATTCGGAATACTTTATCGAAATAGAAATAACTAATTACAAGATGAAAATCATACCGAAATCCTCTACCCAAGACGTGGAGTCACCAACTCACGAACTACTACTGAATACTACACATAAAAGTTTGAAAGAAATATAACATAATTCTGTTTGTCTCGGAACAAAGAGACTACAGCTAGTAACAGAAGTAAAGAGAGAGAGACGTCGGGCTTGCGGACGTCTGCAAGCTACCTCGGTCTCAAATGTGATCAACTCCCACGCAATCGATTTACTGCCGCTGCTCCTGATCGTAACCTGGACCTGTGCAAAAACGCACAGAAGTGTAGTATCAGCAAAACCGACCCCATGTGCTGGTAAGTGGCTGGCCTATCCCGGCGAAGTAGTGACAAGCCTAGGACCAGACACCCACATAAACCTGTGCAATTCAATATATATGTGTACCATAGAATAACAAAAAAATAACCGAGTAATAACACAATAAGGGATATCTCAAAGAATTCAACAATTAGAAACAGTTAATAAGTTCACAAGGAAAACAAAGTATAATGGAAACACATGTAATACCAAGTCAAGGAATAGCAAACAATTGCACGGCATCACCCTTCGTGCTTTTACTCTCATCCTCACCAAATAAACAAATAAAGTATACGGCATCACCCTTCGTGCTTTTACTCTCATCCTCACATCCATAGTACGGCATGATCCTTCGTACATGGTTCAATAACAGGGCACGGCATGATCCTTCGTGCATAATCAATAAAACATGGCACGACATTAACCTTCATGCATAAATAATAAATCAAGGCACGGCATCACCCTTCGTGCATTATCACTCTTCCTCACCCAAATAACAATCACAGTTAAGGGCAAAGAAAGAAACAGTAATTCATAAACTGTCCCAACAAGGGCAATCAATAATCATCTTCACAACAAGTCCCGACAAGGGAGAACAATAACAATTCTACAACCTGGCAAAGGTTCAACAATTCATCTACAATTATGTCACACAATAAGCATTATCAACGACTCACGGTCATACTAGACGCTAGTGTATGGATGCTCGTCACCACAGCCCATACACCGCACTCGATCATATAACACATAGCACATAATCCTATTCCCTCAAGCTAGGATAGAACAAACACTTACCTCGAATGTTTATGAACAATTCAATCCGTGGAAATGTCTTTTTCTTTCAAATTTGGCTCCAATCCAATCGTATCTATACACAATTGATTTAATATCATCAATACTACTCAACAAACTAATTCTTAAGACCAAATATAACTTTTACAACATTCTGCCCGAAATAGTGAATTTCAACCCCGGGCCCACATGGTCGGAACTCGGGGTTAGGACCAAAATCCGGTTACCCATCCCCCCACGAGTTCATGTATATGATTTGTTTCAAAATCGGACCTCAATTCGAGGTCCAATTTCCCAATTTATGAAAAACCCTATATTCTAACAAAAACAAGAAATTCTATCATGAAAACCTTTGATTTCTATTGAAAAACATGTTTAATGATGTTAGGAATTGAAAGAATTAAGTAAAAAGTGACTTACAATTGTTTTGATGAAGAATCGCAAATGGGTATTTTTGTTTTGTAAAAAGTGAAGAAATGAACTGAAAATCGTGTTTTACAGGTCTCTGTGTTCGCATTTGCGAACATGGGTTCGCAATTGCGAACCCCGACCAATTTCTGGAGTTTGAAAAATAAGCTAAGGCTGGGAAGTTCGCATTTGCGAACTTTTGTTCGCATTTGCGAAGCCAAGGCAAATCTGGGGCTTCGCATTTGCGAACATTTGTTCGCATTTGCGAACCAGGCTGGAAAGGGCAGTGTTCGCATTTGCGAACTATTGTTCGCATTTGCGAACACAGGTAGTAAAGGGCATTGTTCGCATTTGCGAACTATTGTTCGCATTTGCGAACATAGGCGGTCCTGGGCACCCTTCGCATTTGCGACCAAGGGTTCGCATTTGCGAACCCTGCCTTGACCTGCCACCTTCGCAATTGCGAGAAATACTTCGCAATTGCGAAGACAACAGCTGGGTGAAAAACCAGCAGTGCAAAAACTCAGAATTTCATCCAACGGCCTATCAAATCTTTACCCGAGCCCCCCGGGCTCCAAACCAAACATGTACACAACCTCAAAAACACATTATGAACTTGTTTGTGCAATCACATCGCCAATATCACATCGTTTTCATCAAATCAAGCCTCAAATTCATGATTTTCATACTTTTGGTTTTCAAAACTTTCAAACTTGGGAACTCAAGGTCCAAAACATCTCAAACGACATCCGAATGTCACCAAACTTTACGGAAATCACATATATAATATTTAAGACTTGTACCGGGCGTCGGAACCAAAATACGAGCCCGATACCAAGGTCAATTAATTCATTTCCTTTAACAATTACATCAAAAACAATTTTATAGAAAAATTCATAACTTGGGCTCTAGGCCTCAGAATTCGACTTCGGACGCATGTCCAAGTCCCATATTTTCCTACGGACCTCTCGGGACCATCCAATCTCGGGTCCGGATCCGTTTACCAAAAATATTGACCGAAGTCAACCATATCAATATTAATATTATTTTTATCCAAATTTCTCATAGAATTCATATTTTCTATCACAAAATCTTTCCGGCTACATGCTCGGATTGTGCATGTAAATCGAAGCAACATGGAATGGGGTTTTCAAGGCCTCAGAAGCTCGAAATGATTAATAAAATAAGTGATGACCCTTTGGGTTGTCACACAATCGAACATGGCAATACTTCATAGGATATACATCACACCAAACAACTTCTTTAAAGTCTACTTTGGTTATGGTAACCAACACACCTCTATGAACCCGTCACCCCAAAATTTATAAGGCGACTCCCTTAGGAATACATCTCAAACCCAACCATTCAACAAAGGAAGTATTAACAAAGTTGGTCGCATAGTGATTACTTATAGCAACCAAGCAACCATCATAGACTTCTACATTCGCCATATAATGCCTCAAATTTATCTTTCTCCCTCTTTCATCATAAAAGATTTCAACACTTGGAGAAGCACAATTAGTTTCACAAGAGGAACCGCATAATTATCCATACCTCCCTTATGATTCCTTGTACCTACAAAAGAAAACGTAAAGCAAGAAAGTTGGTTAATCAAAAATAGGACCTCACTATTTACCCCCTTAGTGTTTCACTCAATATATCTGTTACTCGACACTCATGTTAATACTCAGGTCAAAGGCTTTTGCAACCTCGCTCAATTGAACTCACCACTCTAGCCTTTTTCCACACAAGGATATCTAAAAGCTCTCTTCACAACCAATTCTCAAATAAATCGAAGTAGGCAATCAAGTATCAGTTAGGAGTGGAATGTATGTGACACTAAAGAAAGCACAATTAAAAGCTAACGGACTTGATCCAAACAATTCACATAAATTAAAAGAGAAAAGCATGAAAGAGATGGCACAAAATAAAATAAAGCACATAAAGAAACTAGAAATAAACTTAATATGGACTAATATCAAGTTTAAACTAGTTGAGAGTTTAGTTTACTACAAATTGGAAGAGAGAGAAAGACAAGAAACTACAAAACTAGATACTTTTTGAATGTTTGGTCACATTCTTAAAAATATGGCTATTTCTGCAAAACTAGTCATATTTGCAAAACTTAAACTGGCCAGAATCTATAGCCTGCTGAGTTCATTAGAAGAAGCTGGACTGTGCAGAATTAATGGTGCAGAAATTGCATAAGTTAGGCTTTAGTTGTGCTGATTTCAAATGCAGTCCCATACTATTCTAAGGCCCCATTTGGCCATATATTTTGGAAATATTTTTTCAAATCTTCTTTGAAAATATTATTTGTTTATAGATTAATGATCAATTTTTAAAAAATTTCTGAAGTTATTTTTCAAGTTTCCAAAATCTAGTTTAGGGTAGATTTTGGGTGAAACTTGTTCTCCCACTCACAAAACTTCAATTTTTATTCAAATAAAATGTCTGTCCAAATATAATTTCAACTTTCAAAAATTATTTTTCAAAACTAATTCAAAAATTATTTTTTCAAGTTTCAACTAAATCTTTATCCAAACGCTAGCTAAAACTCAATTGATCAGTCACATTTACTATTCTCATAAACAACTATCAGAAAACTTATTTCAAGGCATTGTTGGGCAGAAAATGCATATTTATTTCTTAAACTGTAGCCCAACACTTACGCTCAAAGCCTCTGATTTACAAACTCAAAATGCTATCTAAAGCTGCAATGTCAGCAATAGACTTGCCCAATACTCGGCAGAATATTAAAACTAAAACGACACTCAGAACAACTAGAAGCTATTTTTAGTATATTCTTAATCAACAACTTTCAACTCAAAACTCAGAAATCAAATAGAACTTCCGCGGCAAACTCAATCCTTTGGACCAAAAATTGAGATAGATTTACTACAAGGATCAGAAATTGAATCCCACAGTCAACTTAACAAAAATAAACTCAAAAGTTCATAAAAGATTCGAAACGAGAATTCTAATACTCACAACAGCTATTTTTCAAACCTCACTTCGAAATTTTTAGTTCACCATAGTTGCAATTGTTTTTCTTAAATCAGTTTGAACAACTATCCCCAATCAGATTATAAGTTGCTACCTATCTCAAACTGTACTTAAAGCAGCAAGCAACACAGTGCAAGTACTATTTTCTTTGGAACTTCTAGTCTTCTGTTTCATATTCATAGAATTTTACATGATATTCTATCTCTTTCTCGTTTTGCCTTTATTTGGCCCACTAAATCTTCTCTATTTTGCAAATTAGGGATGGACGGCAATTATAATTTCTTGGTGCCAAAATACAATGACCATGATAGCTCCAAATTTGAAGACGAGGAATGGAATGTTGCTTATGAGCGTTGGTTCGCCTTCAGTGATATCGATTCGTATGATGCTGAGAATTTTCTGAGTTTGCGTGAATCACTCTTTTATCTCTGCGGCCGCACTTTCAAATTGTGCTGTCCGCACAACCCAAGACTGCCAAGAGCAATAGATTCAGAATAGTATCAAGTAAGTGAGGGTGTGAGAGAATAATAGTGGTTCTTCCGCGGATCCAGTCCATCCCCAAAATATAGCCAAAACCAATTACATAATGTAAATATAGCTACAAGAAACTTATCTATCTAACGAAATCAAAGCTAAGGAAAAAAGAAAACGTCCGAAAAGTGTCTTTGGGCCCACGTCTCGAAATTGGATAAAAGTAATAATTATGAACACTCATTCACTCACGAGTTCACTCGTACCCAAATTATTCAAATGGGGATGGTATACAGCTATAATCTACTATTTTTCCTGCGCATGAAGCTGAGTCTGCTACACAGGAAACTACAAGTGGGATTACACAACCTACAAACAAAGTATGCACCAACATTACAACAGCTAAGGCTCAAACTATGCTGTTGTTCTATTTTAAAAATTCTATTTATTAGTTTTGTTTGCCATTTTTTGCCGTAACGGACCATTATGATTCATGTACTTCACTTATGGTTGTCCAACGGGACGGGACGAGACAAAATTAACATGACGGGATGGGAAGATATTTAAGCGGGATGGTGGTGAGATGGGACGAGATGAGACGAGACATACGGGACGAAATAGTCATCCCATTCCATCCTACTAAACTTAAAAAATATAGTAATTTTAAAAAGAACTAGATATTTCATTTAATAAACTTAAATGTTACTATATTAAAACGAAAATGAGAAAACTAAGTACAAAATTATAAAATATTAAAATAAAATACTTGTAATAAAATATTCTAGTAAACATAAATTTATAATAGAGTTATAATTTATTTAAGATAATTCATAAAAATAATTTAACGCTTAGAGCCTTTTATTTTATTAATAGAACTTTAAAATCGCAAATACAAATATAATTCTTTTGAAGAGCACCTAATGTACGCAGCCACCTTCTAGGAAAGGTTCTGTTTGAACTAGGCCTCTTAGTAGTCAATTACAAATTAGTGTAAGCTCCTATATAGCTTCTTTGTAACTTATCAATAATATCTCTCGGACTTTCTACTAGAATTGGCAATGATGATTGATGTTCCATGAGCTCCATGCCGTCATCGCTCCCAGGGGTTAGTTTCTTATTGTATTCTTCTTCTTCCTTAGTATTTAATTTTTCAAAACCAAGATTTCCTCTTTCTGAATTAATCCAATCTATGAATAATACGGAAATCTCTAAACTATCCTCCGCTTGAATGTCTATGATATTAAATTTGAAATCGTGACGCGCTGAAAGAACTCTCCAATACTATTGATGATGCTTGAATAGCCAGGATATCTCGGGCCATTATTGAAAGTGTTGGAAAAGCCTTGCCACGCTCCCTTCACCATGACAAAAGTTGTTCATTGCATTCTTCGTCTTTAATATTTTCCAATCCTTGATTAAGATAAGAATGAAGTTCATCAGTAATAGAGGAATCAAAACCTGTTATATCATCCATATCTTCTCATTTTCTTCATCCTCAAAACAATATCATTGACAAATTGTATTTGTAATGTTTCATGATCTGATTGTTCTCTGACATGAACATCATAAAATGTGGGTGTGACGACCCAAAGGGTCATCACCTGTTTTCCTCATCTGTTCCGCGCTTCCGAGTCCTTGAAAACCTTATTTTATATTGCCTCGATTTACGTATGTAGTTCAAGCACGCAGTCAAAAATTTTTTGTGTTAGAATATGTGAATTCTATGAAAAATTTGAAGAAATTTAATATTAATATTGATATAGTTGACTTCGGTCAACATTTTTTTTAAACGGACCCGCACCCGAGATCAGACGGTCCCGGAAAGTCCGTAGGAAAATATGGGACTCGGGCATGCATCTGGAGTCGAATTCCGAGGCCTAGAGCCCAAGATATGAATTTTTCTGTTAAATTATTTTTCTGAAATTATTAATGAAAATGGAAATGAAAATTGATTAAAAGACCATAGAATCGAGCTCGTATTTTGGTTCCGAGGCCCGGTACAAGTCTTATATATTATTTAAGTACTTCCTGCAATGTTTGACGAAAATTGAACGTCGTTTGATGTGTTTTGAACAATGAGTTCCAAATTTCAAAGTTTATGAAGTTTAAAAGAAGAAATCACTAATTTGAGGCTTAATTTTATGAAAACGATGTTATATCGGCAATTTGATCGCGCGAGCAAGTTTGTGGTATATTTTTGAGGTTGTGTGCATATTTGATTTGGAGCCCGAGGGCTCAGGTAAAGATTTGATAGGCCGTTAGAGCAAATTTTGAAAAGAACATAGCTGGTATTTTTTCCCTAGCTGATATCTTCGCAATTGCGAAGAATACTCGCAATTGCGAGATGACCCAGAACTGGCCTTAGTTCGCAAATGCGAGCCAACGTCCACAAATGCGAAGTTGGCTAGGAAAGGCCTTGGTTCGCAAATGCGAGCAAGCATTCGCAAATGCGAAGTTGGCCAGGAAAGTCCTTGATTCGCAAATTCAAACAAAGCTTCGCAAATGCGAAGTGCCTGAATTGGCCTGTGTTCGCAAATGCGAACAATTCCCTCGCAAATGCGAATTTCGCAGCCAGGACCTGTATGTTCGCAATTCTCATAACCGCAACTGTGCAATCTTATACTTAAATGATTTTAAACACCTTTTTCACCATTCTTTCCAAACCCAAAACCCCATACACGATTTTTCAAGAGCAATATCACTCCAAATCACTTGTAAGTCGATTTTTACGCAACTCTTTCAATTCCTAACATCATTAAATATGTTTTCCATGAGAAATCAAAGGTGTTTATGGTTAAAATTGTTGTTTTTGGGTAGAACCTAGGTTTTTCATAAATTGGGGAATTGGACCTCGATTTGAGGTCCTATTTCAAAACAAATCATATAATTGAACTCATAAGGGAATGGGTAATCGGATTTTGGTCCGAACCCCGAGTTTCGACCACGTGGGACCGAGGGAGTTTTGGGTAAAACTTTGAGAAAACCATTTTTATTCATCCAAACCAATTTATATAGTATTTATTAAAGTAATTGAACCAATTGTGATTATATTCGAGCGAGTTGAAGGCTGAATTTTGAGGTAAAGCGATAGTTGAAGGTTAATTGAACTTCAAGGCTTTGAGGTAAGTGTTTGATCTATCCTAGCTTGAGTGAATTTGATTGAGTGTAATAATTATGTGATCGAGTGCGGTGTATAGGCGTGGTGACGGGCATCTATACACCGGAGTCTAGCATGATCGTGAGTTGTTTGTTGATACATGTTGTGAGTTAATGTGGAATATTCTTAAGTCATGTTCTTGAGCCCTTGCCGGGTTGTGAAGGTTGATTTTTGTTTCCCTTGCCGGGACTTTGTTATGTTGTTGATGTTTTTCCCTTGCCGAGATATTATTATGACCATTGTTTCCCTTGCCGCAATGATACATATTACTTGTTTCATTCTTTTGCCCGTTGACTATGATTGTTATTTGGGTGAGGAAGAGTGATAATACACGAAGGGTGATGCCGTGCTATTTTTACTTATGTTCGCATGAAGGATCATTCCGTGTCGTTGTTACTTAATTTATGCACGAAGGATCATGTCATTCCATGTTTATTATATATGCACGAAGAAAGATTCCGTGCCATTGTTGCTTAAACCATGCACGAAGGATCATGCCGTGCCATGGATGTGAGGATGAGAGTAAAAGCACGAAGGCTGATGTCGTACACTTTCATCTGCTTATTTGGTGAGAATGAGAGTAAAAGTACAAAGGGTGATGCCGTGCAACCATTTAAATTTTTTGTGTTTTGGTGATAACTATTTTTAATACACTCTATTTTTACTTTACTGATTAATTATGTGTTTCTGATTGTGCTCCTCCAGCATGTTACCTCCCTTGTTAATTGTGTTACTCAATATCTCTGTTATTCTATAGTGCATACATATATAGAACTGTACAGGTTTATGTGAGTGTCTGGTCATAGGTTTGTCACGACATTGTCGGGATAGGCCAGGCACTTACCAGCACATGGGATCGAATTGTGCTGATACTACACTTCTATGCGTTTTTGCACAGGTCCAGGTTTTGAGCATGAGCAGCAGCAGTAGTACACTAGAGGGATTACCGTACTTCCGAGATTGAGGTAGCTTGCAGGCGTCCGCAGGCCTGGTGTCTCCTCTATTTGCTTTTATTATTGTTATGGTCTCATTGTTCCGAGACAGACAGTTATTATTTATTTCTTTCAGACCATTATGTGTAGTTATTCCTTAGTAGTTCGTGAGTTTGTCCCTCCACATCTTGGGTAGAGGATTTATGTTAGTTACTTTACACTATTATTCATCTTTTATTCGAAAGACTTCCGCATTTAAAAATATGAGTATTATTCTTGCTATTAAATATGAGAGCAAATGATTGTATAAACAGGAAGATGGTGAGTGAATTAGCTTGCCTAGCTACCATGAGTAGGCGCCATCACGATCCCGATGGTGGGGGAATCCGGGTCGTGACAAGTTGGTATCAGAGCTCTAGGTTACATAGGTCTCACCACTCACGAACAAGCTTAGTAGAGTTTGAGAGGTAGGTACGGAGAAGTCTGTACTTGTCCTCTAGGGTCTATTGAGTTAGGAAAGAGTATCTCATTTGTTCCTTCTTGTCGTGCGATTTGTTCCTCAAATACCGATTGAATTTCTACTCTGTCCTTTCGCAGATGGTGAGGACACGCGCTTCTTCGTCCGCTGATCAGCCTAAGCCCCAAGCAGCTCCCGCGAGGGGCAGGGGCAGGGGCCGAGGCCGTGTTGGAGGTCGTGGTAGGGGCATAGCTCAGCCCCAGGCAGCGATTTTAGAGGTGGAGCCTCATGTTGAAATTGGTGAGGAGGTTCCAGTCCCTATAACTCTAGTGGGCCCAGCTCAGGTCCTAGGAGAGGTCTTATTTACCCTAGATCTTCAGGAGGCTCTGGTCAGAATAACAGGTTTCATGGACAGTGTCGCTAAAGCATGCTTACTACCAGTTGCACCAGCCATATCTCAGGCTGGAGGAGGGGTCCAAACTCCTGTTGCATGTACTCCGGAGCTATTAGCTCCACAGGCTCAGGCACCAGTAGTTCAGCCAGCAGTGGCCACTCAGACAGGCACTATAGCTAAAGCCGGAGACGGAGTAGCCATGACTTTTGATGCTCTATGGATGTCACACCTCCCTTTTTACTACCTTTGTATTTCCCTAAAAGGAGAATAAGGTATACCTCGTTAATTACTAATATACCTGGGAAGGGATATAATAATAACAACGAGGAAGGAGTTTTTCCAATTTAAGGACAATTGAATCGGGATTTTATTTAAAATTTCAGAGTCACCACTTGGGAATATAATAATGTCCCAAGTCACCGGTTAATCCCGAATCCAAGGAAGTTGACTCTGTTTAAACAGTCCGCGCAACAAGAAATCCAGATAAGGAATTCTGTTAACCCGGGAGAAGGTGTTAGGCACTCCCGGATTCCGTGGTTTTAGCGCGGTCGCTCAACTGTCGTTTTTTACTTTACTTGATTTCACTATATGCTTTTTACAAAATGTGCATGTTTCGTTTTTAATATTTTTATGACTTGCGACGTTGCGAAAAGGCATTTCGAGTCGCACCGCAACCAGTACGCCTGTGACTTTAATACGCTTCAGCTTCGTCGAGATTTAAGATTTGAGTCACATTAGATGTGTACTCATATTAAGGAAGGTATATTTAAAATCATGCCTATAACGTATAACATCTTATTATACTTTTGGAAAGACCGCAGAATTTGCTAAACGGTCTTCCCGAATCTATCACTTATTATTATTTATATGGGGGTCCCGTGTGTTTTGTTCTTATACGAGGCTCATCCCGTTATTTTTAATAGTCCAATACTAATAAGGGCTACTTTTTCTATTTTTGGTTTTTCCCTAGTTATTTTTAATTGTGTTATAGTTTCGGAATCATGTCCAGGCCTTATCATTTATGTTTCTAGGCCTGGACGTTCGAGGGCTTGAACTTAATAGACCAACTTGCATATCTGGGTTTTAGAAACCCAGAATACGCGAAAGTCATTATTCATAAGCCCAAAGATAAGTCTAATTGGATCTAGGCCTGCACTGCTTTTCAAGCCCAGGCCAAACGAAAGAAAAAGAAAGCAGAATCCGAATTTCATAATAGATATACAGGTACTCAACAATCAGGAGAAAAATTAACCAAATTGTATTATTTTAGAAGAAAACAGAAGTACAGATTTAACTATACCAATTCTAAATCTCAGTTATCTATCACTAATCAAATTTGAACAACAGACTACTATTTCTCATACTTTATTAACAATATGCTATTCAACCATGCGAATTGAACTGTTATTAATCACTAGTTTTAACTTATGCTATTTTGATCATGATTATTGATTACTAATTGAACTTAAATAAATAATCTACTAATTTCCAACTGTCACGAACAATAACACGATTTACTCAAATGTGCAAACTAGTTACTGATCCAGCTTTTACTATTTTCAAATGGTTATTAAACTAATTGAAATGAAGGAAACAAACTATGATTACGTTGATCATTTTTTAACTATCACATTCTAATTTATGATGACTAATGTGGTTATTATGATTATTATCAGCATTACAAAGCTAATATCATCTAGGTGAGTTGATTTATGAGTTAATCTGTTTTTTTTAAAAAAAACAAGTTCTATGGTGATTACGACTACATATACTCTACTCTATCTATTACATTATCAGTAGTGTCACCTCAGTCTCATACGTATCAGCTATACAAACATCCCTATCAAATTACAGTGGATCTAATCATGTGATAAAAGTAAGAACATATGAATTACAACAGAAAAACCTTCTTCTGAAAAACTCATAGTATTTATTTCTACAAAACAGTTGCAGTTACATGTTTGGTTAAGAACTGTATACCTGATTCAGCAAAGTAAAAGCTTATGAGTCTAGAATGAAGATGAATATGAAGGATAGTCAGCGAGCACAGCAGCAAAATCAATAGAGAGAAAATCACAGCACCATAGTGAATACACAGTTGAAAATAATCTTCAAATCTAGCAAATAAACAATCCAAAGAGCAGACTTGAAGAAAACCCAATAGAATGCAACGATGTTGAATAGCAGAAGATCCTAATTGAATTTCGAAATTGCACTCAACTATGCTTATAATTTCACTCTCTATTTGTGGTGTATCACCTTTGATTTCAGAAAATTTCTCTGAATTTCTAGAATCCAACCCTTTTTCAGGCTTAGTTACAGCCTATTTATAGATGTTTCTGGTGAAATTTTGAGGGGAAAATTCAAATATCTTATTACAAGTTCCCTCCCCTTAATTCTCTAATTACTTGCAGTTTGGTACCTTATTTCCGATTTGAAATGCCTTCCAGCCCTTGCTGGAAGGTTCCAGTGCATTCTTTTTGCTTCTTTTAAGGGTCTATTACCATAGTGGCGTTCCTTGCTAAGGATTTTAACACTTATGCCTTTTTATTAGGCCTGTTTTACCCTTTGTTTTATGCATTATTGCAGAAATACTAAGCCTGAATGTCTATTTTATCCATGCAGGCTCTATTAAATCCACAACTATGCCATTTCTTATTCCTTTTATATCCCTGTTATTATGTATTATTTGCCCGACCAGTTAGTATTTAACTGCTGGCCATCATTTACAAATCATTTAAGACTTGGCCAGCTTTTAACCTTAGTTCTTTTCAGTTTAACCTTTTAATTGTCTCAGACTAACTTTAAAATATAGCCTTTATTACTACTTAGCTTAATTAGATTGGATTGCAGGACTAGCCTGCTTCTATTATTGAGACTTAAGTTTGCAAAATTAGCTATTTTATCATTTCAGAAGTGGTCCAATGAATCACACAGTCTTAAATCATTTCACTTATAGCCAGATTAGGCTACTTTTCAATATTAGCCAGTTTACTAATCACTTGTCTATTACAGCTATAACCAATACCCTAAAGCACAGTAGGATTAATCATAGTCTATCATATGAATTCATTACAAATACAGCCAACTTATGTCAATTTGCACACATAGCCATAATCAGAAATCACTTATCAATTAACCAAAACTCATAGGGTAATTAGATAATGGTTGAATCTCAATTAACTAACTCGTAATTTCAAACTTATTCATAGTTAACAACTCAGACATAAAGAAGCATATTTCAACAAATTCATGTGTTGACTTATAGAAAAACCCTAAGAGGCTCACTATATCAATTAAGCGCAATAAACAGGATAGACGACATGCTAATGATAGAAACCCCAGAAAAATTATCAAACTAGAATATGCAAAGAAACATAGAAATCAGAAGATGAAACCATCGAAAGCATGTTATAATAGAAGACATGTAGAAGATGAAAGTATAGGAAACTTAAAACATAAAAACCTATGAAAGATTAACTACAGAAAATAAGGAAAACAATTGTACAAAGAACATGCAAAAAGATTAAACTACCGAAGCAAAGAAGGCAAAATAGACAAAGACAATCATGCAAAAGATGGAAGACAGGGGCAAGGACACTTAGCTTAGAAGGATATGTCTCCTGTGCTTTCCTTATTTCTTTCTTTCTTTTTCTTTTCCTTTTCTTGTTCTTTTTCTTTTCTTTTCTTCTAGTCTTCAAGACTTTAAAGACTCGAAGTCTTTATTTTTTCCAGATTTACTCAAA